>JAADXQ010000020.1:0-68531 GCA_023337915.1 Pythium angustatum | reverse complement strand
GCGCGGTGAGAACGATGCTGGGAAAGTCGTCGGTCAGAGATGATCCGCGCTCGCTGCTGGCGCGGCTGAATGCAGGCGCCGCACTACTTTGTCGGCCCATGTATGCCACGGCGAAGCACGGGCACTGGGCGGTGGCTACGCACAGTGCGTGACGCTCGCGTTCACGGCCGTCAGCAACAATTTTGAGCTCGCGATGGCGATTGCGATCGCGACGTTTGGACTTCAGTCGGACCTCGCGCTCATGAGCGTCGTCGGTGCGCTCATGGAGATCCAGACCATGCTCGCGCTCGTGAAGCTCTCGGTCTGGTTGTGCGTGCGACTCGACATCGCGCTCGTCTTGTAATAACGTTGGTCTCTGTTTATTGATATACTCTACACACACTATTGATACACAATAGTAGTCCACTACAATAGGGTTCAGAACCGGCATTGGCCGCGCAATCTCTCGCGAAAATGGCGCGACGCGTCGTCGCGCTCTGGAGCAACTCGTCCGTGTCTTCGCTGGGCCATTGCCGTCTCGATATAGCACGTAGGAAGAGGCAAGCGCTTCATCTCGTGTTTTCGCCAACTGTGGGCAGTCGACCGGAGAGGTTGCCCTGTAGAACCGGAGAAACTTGCCCTGACATGCACTCCCACCGATGCAGACCATCAGTCTAGGATTCGAGATAGGCTTTCGCCTAGATTAGTTCATTGGCTGACTAGAATAGAATCCACACGCATTCTTGCAAAACATCAATACAAAACATGCACTCCTTTGGTCTAAATTAGGAAACATTCACTCTGACATTCATTCCCCATAATCGGCCTGTCCTAGTAGGGATTCATAGCTCTCAGCTAGTCGCTGAGAGAACAGCCCACGACCTGCTTTGCTTCTTGCACCGAAATGCCTTCGTCAACCGCTCGTCCCGACGCCGACGCCGCCTCGTACGCCATCTCGCTCGAGAGCGTACGCGCCGCCGCCAAGCGCATCGACGGGCTCGCGCATCGCACACCTGTACTCACGTGCACGGCGCTCGACGCCGCCGCATCGGCCAACCCCGATGGCGTGCCAGTGCGGCTCTTCTTCAAGGTAGTATGCATTCTGATACTATCGTACCGTGGCAGGCGATAGCTGAACGGGCTTGTGTCTCTAGTGCGAAAACCTACAGAAGATTGGCGCGTTTAAGTTTCGCGGTGCGACCAACGCCGTGCGCCACGTGCTCGAGCGCCGCGACGGAGCGACGACCTCCAACGACGGTGAGCCGCTCACGTTCCTCACACACTCGAGCGGCAACCACGCGCAAGCCGTGGCCGTCGCTGCACGCGACGCTGGCTGCAAAGCCATCATCATCATGGTGCGTCTGTCCGGCATGCCTGATTCTTACCGCAGATCTCGTGCTGACGCTGCGTGTGGCGTGTCATGGCACAGCCAGAGAACGCACCGAGCGTCAAGCAGAACGCCGTGCGTGGCTACGGCGCACAGATCGTGCTGTCCCAGTCGACGCCAGCAGCGCGCGAGGCTGCCGCAGCCGAGTGGGTCGTGCGCTCGGGCGGCGTGTTCATCCACCCGTCGGACGACCCGGACGTCATGAGCGGCCAGGGCACGGCCGCGCTGGAGCTGCTGGAGCAAGTCGAGCAGGACTTTGGCGTCCAACTCCATGCCGTCGCCGTTCCCGTTGGCGGCGGAGGATTGTGCTCAGGCTCGGCCATGGCCGTCAAGGTACGATGGGCAGGAGGAAGTTCAGCGATTGACTGTACGCGTACGTAGCTGACGCGTTTTTTCTGATCCCATCAGTCGACCAATGCCGCCATCCAAGTCTTTGGCGTCGAGCCCGAGGGCGCCGCCGACGCGTACGCGAGCTTCACGTCCGGAACGCTCCAGGGCCACGCGACGCCGCCTAATACCGTGGCCGACGGTCTGCGCACGACGCTTGGCGAGAACAATTTCCCCGTGATCCGCGACCACGTCGACGACATCGTGCTCGTGAACGACGACGAGATTGTTGCGACCATGAAGCTCATGTGGGAGCGCATGAAGCTGGTTGTGGAACCGAGTGGCGCCACGGCCGCGGCCAGTGCCATCGCGCACAAACTGCCACTGCGGGCAATGGCGGCCGAGCGCGGCAACGACGCGGTCGTGAACATTGGGATCATCATCTCTGGTGGCAATGTGGATTTGGACGAGCTGCCGTGGGTCAAGAAGTAGTACCGTACTATTAGTAGTAGCCGACTTGTCATCATCGAATACATTCGGTCGGATCGATAGCACCAGGCGGCCGTTGCATCACGCGTGCCACGCTGGCGGGCCAAGCTAACGTGGTAACATCAAGCTGGCGCCGTGTGATTGGCACTGTCACTTGCGTAGCTCAAGTGGGAGTGATTACATGGGCACAGCCTTCGTTGCAGTCGGGGTCTAATCCAATTGACCATCATTCATGCATGTCAGCTCATGCGTCTCGTGTTGCAGTGCCACCGTGCCATTGCCAGTGGCATGGAGCTGCTGGTTGCGTTTGGTCATTCGCCCATTTGCATTGCACCACGCACTGCCATGACGACCTCTGATATTCCCGCTGCCACGGCGTCGTACGCCATCTCGCTCGAAAGTATCCGCGAAGCCGCTGTACGTATCGAAGGACTCGCCCACCGCACGCCCGTGCTCACGTGCTCGGCGCTCGATGCCGCCGCCTCGGCCAACCCTGACGGCATGCACGTGCGACTCTTCTTCAAGGTGAGTGGTAGTAGTGAGCATGGCAGTCCACGACAAGAGCACAGTCCTTCTTGCAGTACGTAACGACCGACAACGGACGGACTGACCGACGCTTCCGTTGTGTCGCTAGTGTGAGAACCTGCAGAAGATTGGGGCGTTCAAGTTCCGTGGCGCGACCAACGCCGTTGCAAAAGTGCTCGAGGGTCGTGGCGGGGTCACGACCACAAGTGATGGCGAGCCGCTCACGTTCCTCGCCCACTCGAGCGGGAACCACGCGCAGGCCGTGGCCGTCGCCGCCCGCGATGCCGGCTGCAAGGCCGTCATCGTCATGGTGCGTACTCGCCACACTACACTACACGTGGTCGGTGTGACTGACATCGTGGGACGAGGAACTGACGGTGGTTTGTTCCCTGACACAGCCGCACAACACGCCGCTCGTGAAGCAGAACGCCGTGCGTGGCTACGGCGCACAGATTGTGTTCTGTGGCACGTCCCCGACCGATCGCGCGGCCGTGGCAGCTGACTGGGTCGCGCGCACCGGTGGCGTGTTCATCCACCCGAACGACGACCCGGACGTCATGAGCGGCCAAGGTACCGTGGCGCTAGAGCTTATGGAGCAGGTCCAGCAGCAGCACGGCGTTCAGCTGGATGCTGTGCTAGCACCGGTCGGCGGCGGTGGTCTCTGTGCCGCGACGGCCATGGCCGTCAAGGTACGGACCTCGGTTGGGGCTCAGACGCCATCGCATGGAATAGGTACTGACTGACGGTTGATTGGGTCTCTTTCGTCCCTGTAGTCCGTCAACGCTGCCATCAAAGTCTTTGGTATCGAGCCCGAGGGCGCCGCCGACGCGTACGCGAGCTTCACGTCCGGAACGCTCCAGGGCCACGCGACGCCGCCCAACACAGTGGCCGACGGTCTCCGGTCGTCGCTCGGCGGGAACAACTTTCCTGTGATCCGCGACCACGTCGACGACATCGTGGTCGTGAACGACGACGAGATTGTCGCGGCCATGAAGCTCATGTGGGAGCGCATGAAGTTGGTCGTGGAACCGAGTGGCGCTGTACCCGTCGCGAGTGTGCTCACTCACAAGCTCCCGCTGCGTGCCATGAAGGCCGAGCGTGGCACCAACGAGGTCGTGAACGTCGGTATCATCATCTCTGGCGGCAACGTCGATTTGGACGAGCTGCCATGGATCTCAAAGAAGTAGAAGACAGTGTAGTCTCTCTATTACCTCAATTGAAGAAGTAGTTGAGCGCAAAGTACGTCACGATGAAGTACACAAAGCTCGGGATCTGGAATCTCGGTGGCGCCTGAACCTGCGGCTTCGGCATGTGGAGACCTTGCTCTTCCTCTGTCCACGTCTCAGTCTCGTCCGCGAGCGGCGCATTGACGGCGCTAGCCGCTTCCTTGTTAAACTTGAGGCGCTTGCGTGCCGCAGCGGGCACAGCGTCGCCGGTTGCGACCTTTGCCGGCTGTTCTGCGCGGCGGCGAGACGACGCGACTTCGCCCTGGAGCTCGCGCATCGACAGCAAGATTGCCTAGTGGACAGACAAGGTACACGTCGAACAGGGCGTGAGTACAGTGCGCTGGCATCGACGCGAGCAAACGTCAGAAGACAAAACCGGTACCTTGTTGCTCTTGAGCAGCTCAATACCGAGCATAAAGTTCTCGGCCACGACGTCGCGGTAGTAGTACCCACCGATGGCGCGTGCACCGTTCACAAACAGTGGAAACGCTGCACGCAGCATCTGCACAAACTCGTAGATGGTCATGAACGGGAAGAACGTCGTCGGGAGCGTCGCGTCCGTGAACTGAAGGTTGAGCTCGACGACGAAAAGCAGCACGACGCCGGCGTAGGTCCACGCGCGTGCGTCGCGGGCATTGTCGCTGAGCGTGAGCACGAACGTGAGGACGCTCCAGACGCCGTAGTACGACAGTGCGTTGACCAGCGTCTCGACCAACAGCGCCTGGCGGTCCTTCTCGACCGCGTCCTCGCCGTAGCGGTCGTAGAGCGCGCGCTTGTGTGCATCACCGAGCACGTCGAACGCGAGCCGCAAGCGGCTGAATTCGTCGGTGGCGGTCGGCGACGGGTTCTTATCTGGATGGAGATCGACCGACCGCACGCGGAAGGCCTTCTTGATGTCCGTGAGCGACGCGTCGCGCGGCGCACCAACGACGCTGTAGAAGTTGGCGGCCTGTTCCGACACTTGCAGCGCCTAATGGAAATGAGGAGGGCATGGGTGAGTAGTGTACGAGAGAGCGGAGACATAGGGGACGACAACAGTACGTACGATCGCGACGCCGGCCATGGCGACGAGGAACGCGACGGCGTAGCAAAAGCCCTGGCGCGGGGAGAAGCGACCGGGCTGCAGGATCCAGGAGATCGCGGGCGAGACCACGACCATCTGGTAGATCACGCCGGTGAACATGTCGGAGGACACCATGGCGTCGAGGCACGTGAGAGGTAGGGGAAGCACCGACGACGATATGCAGGAAGGAGGAACTGACGCGCGGCATGCAGGCTGATGCGACTCAGTTCCGCATCAGATGGATCGCGACCTGAGTCTGTGAACATGAATAGCGTGGACCACTTTATATGTTGCTTTGTCACGCACCGGAACCGCTGTTCGATTGGATTGGATAAAACCTGTCCGGGAAAAAAGATCGAACACTTGTCCTGCAAGTTGATGATTGGTAGAGAGCCGGTGTGACGATGAGAGATCCACCAATCAGCGGATAGAACGAGGGGCAGACACCGTGATGACGCTCCCGCGTCATGCAATCTGCCAGCAGCTCCACCAAGCTGTCAAACATCTCACCACGTCACGGATGGGTCGTGGCCGTCGCAACGCTGCGTCACGCCCGCGGGCCGTTGGTCGGTCGGACGCGCTGACGCATTTCGCATTCGCATTCGCTGGTGACTGGCGCGTCACTTGACTGTGCGTTCGTCCCGGTCCTCTCTGTCTGCGAGCCACACTTGCGCAATCGCCCGCCGCCTGCCAAAGCGAAAAGGGAATCGGACGTGAACACAAACGCCTCCAAGCGGCGCTCTGGTTCCGACGTTCGGTCTGTCTCTGCTCTGTATTATCCGGATATCGTAGAGTAATACAGAACGCCAGGCACTGTTCTCCGTCCCGACGGCATTCACAGAACCGATAGACCTACAGAACAGAACCGACCGGCCATCGTCACGCACTCTCGACGGAATCCACTTCACAACACACAGCCGAACCGCACCATCATGCACAGCTCTGCCGCCGCTACGACCGCGACGTCCTCCATGGAACAGCACATGCGCCGCCACAAGACTGTCGGTCTCCCGACCACGGCCGCCACCACCAGGTATGGAAAGTAGGTGTCTACACGTGTACGCTACTACTGTCTACCGTGTCTCGTGCTGACATGGCCTTGGATGTGACGACTCACAGCCGCGCCGCCGCGCAGCAGACCCAAGGCGTGTTCCAGTCGCTGTGGATCGGCGCGACCGCCGGCATGGGCGGCATCATTGCCGTGTACCCGGTGGACGTGGTCAAGACCCGCATGCAGCACAGCCGCGTGTCGACGTCGGCCGTGCAGCTATTACAGACGATCCTCAAGCAGGAAGGTGCGCTCTCGTTCTACAAAGGACTCGGTCCGCAGCTCCTCGGGACGATCCCCGACAAGGCCATCTCGCTCGCAACGCGCGAGTACGTCAAGGGCCGCTTCGAGGACCCGACGACGTTCCTCGCGTCGTTTGCGTCGGCCGCAACGTCGGGCGTCACGCAGTCGGTCGTGATGAATCCTGTGGAGATTGTGAAAGTCCGCATGCAGATCGACAGCTCGCTCACGGCCGTCGGGGTCATCCGCGAGCTCGGTCTCCAGGGCGTCTACCGTGGCTACAGCGCGTGTTTCGCGCGTGACGTTATGTTTGCCGCGAGCTACTTTACGCTCTACGACGCGGCGAAACAGAAGATTGGCATTGCCGACGGTGCCTCGTCGCTAGGGCTCTCGATGGTCGCGGCGACGTCGGCCGGCATTCCTGCCGCTTTCTTCTCGACGCCGCTGGACGTGCTCAAGACCCGCATGCAGTCGCGGACGGCCACGACCCATACGTTCATGGACACGCTCAAGGCCGTCCACGCCGAAGGCGGCATGGAGGCGCTGTTCTCGGGTTGGGGCCCGCGGGTGAGCCGCATTGCCCCACAGTTTGGCATTGTGCTCGTGCTCTACGACTACCTCTCGGCCAAGTTCAGTCAGTCGTGAGGGAACGGCCACTAGCGTGCCTTTGGGTCCGTTTGTGCATCTCCCTCCATCCGTCCGTCCCGCCTTCCGCCGAGCGCCCGTGCGTCTCTAATATTATTGCCGTCGGCTGCCAGCTACTTTTCAAACTGAATGAATGCCTAAACACAACTCGAAAATTGCGCAACACGGGAGATGGGAAATGTATCCATAAACTCGTGTTCACTCTTCTTGTTAGCTCTGACCATCGGTCGACTGTCTCGTGGCCTCCGTCCACTCGATGTGAACGAACCCGCGCAACGCGAGGCCGCCCGCCGCCTTCAATCGATCGTCTTCTTACTAGTTGCATTCGTCTACGCCTGGGTCAACCACAGAAACGCTTCCGGCTTCGTGGCCTCGACAAACTCCTTCGCATCCAGGAACAAGTGCTTGCCGTGCGCGAGCGTCACCTTCTCGTCCACGACCTGGAACGACACGCTCTTGCTCGCGGCCACCGCCGCCTTGACGTCCGCATAGTCCATCGACGCAACGAACGCCTTGGCGTCCTCCACAGCGACCTTGGACGCCTCCGCAAGCACCGAGTCGGCAGCAAAGAACACAGCCGGGCGCGTGACGAAGATCTTGACCGACGAGCCCGAAAACTGAGCCTCCTCCGTGATAATGGTCACGGCGTGGGCCGGCATCAGCGCCACCGGGGCCGGCGACGTACCGAGCGTCGACGCCACCGTCGCCAACGACGCCTTGATCGCCGATGTGATGGTCGAGCTGCCCTCGGCCTCGCTAAAGTACACCTGGATCTTGTCCTGCACGACGAGGCCGGCCTTCTTTCGCAGCTTTTGCGTACGCGTGATGAACTCACGCGCCGTGCCCTGAAGCTTCAGCTCGTCGTCCTCACGCGTGTCAATCACGACCGTCAGATTGCCGTTCGCCGACACATCGGCCTCGTAGATCTTCTTGTCGCCCTTGAACTCCCGCTTCACGACAAGATCGTCCTCCGTGAGCTCGTGGCCATCCACTGTGATCTTCTTGGTCTGCAGGAAAGCGTTCACTTCATCGTGCGTGAGAGCGTCGATCGACTTGCGCACGGCACTGAGGGCCTTGCCAAGACGACGACCCAATGCCTTCATGTTGGCCTCCGCCTTCAGCACGCACCACTCCTTCTCGTTCTCCGTGAACTCGAGTTCACGCATGTTGAGTTCGTCGTGGACGTACGACTCGAGGCTCTTCAGACCGTCGATTGTGGTCGCATCGCTCGAGACCACAATGACCTTGCGCACCGGGTTCTTGAGCGAGATCGTGCGGCGCTCACGCACCACACGGCCAATCTCCACGACAGTTTGGAGGTTCTTCATCTTGATCTCGACGTTCTCATCGACACGGCTGGCATCATAGTCCGGCACCATGAGGAAGTGCACACTCTTGGCCACACCATCGGCGTCTTGAGCAAGGCCCGTAACCTTGTTCACAACGTTCGGGTGGAACTGACGGAGGAACTGGTACATGTACTCGGCGAAGAACGGCGTGAACGGCGCCATGAGCTTGCACAGCTGGTACAGCACCTCGTACAGCGCCGAGAGCGCAACGTGCGCGTCCTCGTTGCCATCGCTACCCTTCAAGCGAGGACGGTTGAGGCGAACGTACCACTTCGTGAGCTGGTCAATGAACTCGACGAGGCGCGGCACGACCGTGTACAGGCGGTAGGCCGCCATCTCTGCGTGCACAAACTTGATGAGGTTGTGCAGCGCGGCAACGATCCACGAATCCATCACGTTCTTCGACGCCAGCGCGGCTTCCGACGACGGGACGAACGCCTTGCCGGTGATTTCTTCGAGACGCGACGCGTTCTGGGCAAAGAAACGAGCCGAGTTGAACCACGGGAGGAACAAGTCCTTGATCACGTTCAGTACGCCGCTCTCGACGAACTTAAGCGGCTCGGCACGGACGACCGGGGAGTTGATCAAGTAGAGACGCAGGGCGTCGGCGCCGTAGCGCTCGAAGATCGCCGACGGATCCGTGTAGTTGCGAAGACTCTTGCTCATCTTTCGACCGTCCTCAGCAAGCACGAGACCGTTCACAATCAAGTTCTTGAACGCGGGTTTGTCAAAGAGCGCGGTCGAGATGACCATGAGCGTGTAGAACCAACCACGCGTCTGGTCGAGACCTTCGGCAATAAAGTCGGCAGGGAAGCCCGCCTCAAACTTCTCCTTGTTCTCGAACGGGTAGTGCTGCTGCGCGTACGGCATGGAGCCACTCTCGAACCAACAGTCGAACACTTCCTCCACGCGGCGAAGGGTACCCTTGCCTTGCTTCGACGGGATCGTGATGTGATCAATGAACTCGCGGTGAAGGTCCTCCACCTTCTCCCCCGAGAGCTTTTCGAGTTCCTCAATCGAACCAATGCACACCACCTCTTCGTAGTCATCACTGACCCACAGGGGAAGCGGCGTGCCCCAGAAACGGCCACGCGAGATGTTCCAGTCCTTGCCATCGACGAGCCAGTTGTGGAATCGCTTCTCCTTCACAAACGACGGCACCCAGTAGGTCTGACGGTTGTTCTCGATGATGTTGTCGCGAATTTTCTCCACGTTGACGAACCATCCAGGGACGGCGCGGTAGATGAGCGGCGTGCCCGAGCGGTAGCAGAACGGGTAGCTATGCACAATCGTCTGCTTCGACACGAGGCGGCCCTTATCCTTGAGCTCCTTGCAAATGATATCGTCCGCCGTCTTCACGTGAAGCCCCTTGACAAACGGCACAGCGTCCGTGAAGTTTCCGTTCGCATCGAGCGGGTCCGGCAGCTCAAACTTGTCGCACACGTTGTTCTTCACGCAGACACGGTAATCGTCCTCACCGAACGTTGGCGCCTGGTGGACAATGCCCGTGCCGTTGCTATCCGTGACGTAGTTGTCCGAGAGCACGCGGAACGCGTTCGGCCAGTCCTTGAAGCTGTCGAAAAGCGGCACGTACTGCTTGCCAACAAGCGTCGAGCCCTTAAACGTCTCGACAATCTCAAACTCGCCGCCCTTGTAGCCCTTCTTGTCGAGCTTCGGGTACAGCTGCACGAGGCGCGACTCGGCGAGAATGTAGTACTTCTCGGTCTTGAGGTCCTTGATCTTGACGTAGTCGAACGCGTCGTTCACGCAAAGCGCCAAGTTGGACGGCAACGTCCACGGCGTCGTGGTCCACGCGAGCAGCGCAACGTTCTCGTCGCCGACAATCGGGAAGCTCACGACGACCGACGGGTCGGGCGTGTCGCGGTAGTCCGAGTTCGCCTCAAAGTTCGAGAGCGAGGTCGTGCAGCCGGTCGAGTACGGCAGAATCTTGTAGCCACGGTAGACAAGTCCCTTGTCGAAGATCGTCTGGAAGACGTTCCAGACCGACTCCATGTACCACGGCTCCATGGTCTTGTAGTCGTTCTCGCAGTCGATCCAGCGACCGATGCGCTTGACCGTACGCTCCCACTCCTTGGTGTAACGCTGGACAATGCCGCGGCACTCGGCGTTGTACTTGTCAATGCCCATTTCGAGCACTTGCTCCTTCGTGGTCACACCGAGCTTCTTGTTGATTTCGTTCTCGACCGGGAGACCGTGGCAGTCCCACCCAAAGCGGCGCTCGACATAGTGGCCCGTCTGGTGCGCAAAGCGCGTGACCGTGTCTTTGATCGTACCGGCCAGCAAGTGGCCGTGGTGCGGCAGACCCGTGGCAAACGGCGGGCCGTCGTAGAACGTAAAGGGCTTGCGGTCTTTGGAGAGCGCGAGCGAGGTCTGGAACGCGTCGAGCTGCTCCCAGAGCTCGAGGATCTTGAGCTCCTCGTCGGGGAACGAGATGCGCTCCGGAAGCGAGCGCGGTGCAGGTGGTGGCGTCGTCATAACGGCTGTCAACGGTGGTGAACGGGCGAGCGAGGGAGCAAGCGAGTTGCCGTGTGCTTCCTTCAGTCAGTCGGCGTGCACGCGGATCGTGTTTGCGGACCACACACCCGCCATGCAACGGAACGGAAAATGTACAATGAGCGCAAGAAAGATAGAGCCGTTCCGAGTTATAGCCAATGGTCTCTCGAGATCGACCCTTTGTTGGTTTTAACCAATCGGGCTGTGGCCAATCACAGAATCTTGTGGTCCACAAGACCGGCAACTTCGGAACGTAACCTACTTCCGTAACCCTCAAGAAAAAAATTCAAAAAATCTTTTGGCGGCTTCACTCGTCACTTTCGTGACGGTGGTCGTTCAGAACATTCCGGTATGGTCGCTGAGTCGTATTTTCATGTTCTCTTTCTCGTGTCGTTTTCTCCTTCCGTTTTCTTTCTCTTTCTCCACCTCGTTTCTTCGGGTTCTCCCTCATCTGTGGCGGCGGCAGGTCCTTTGATCCATCAGATTCGGACTCGGATTCATGCCTGCACAGGCAGTCAAACTTCTCACTGGGTGACGGCTGTCGACCATCACTCTTCCCGTCTGAGATGATGGGGCGGCGCGACCCATGATTGGCTCCAGCATGGGAGCCGTCGCAGCTGCGGCGCGTCTCGACCTGGATTTCCTGCCTTCCCAGCCTGGAACGCGGTTGAAGATGTAGCCGCCTTCTCCAGACTCGGTGCACCCGGCCGTGTGATGGCCTGACCCGTCCGTCTCCCCTCAGACTCCAACGTCCCTCGGCGACGTCGTGACCAAACGACTCGCATAGGCTTTGGAAAGATTTCCCCCACTTGCGATTCGGGAGAGACAGTCGTCACTGTCCACAGCGAACATGGGTGGCGCCATCGGCGACTTCACCGAGCGGACACGCAACTGGATCCGCAAGCTGCGCGGGCGACCCGCCAAGCATGAGGAAGTGCGTCTACTGCGGCCCGTGGCACTCGCGGGTGCGAGCCGCCGCTCCGACGCGTACCGGTACTCGCGCCTCTGCAGCTCCTTCGCAACGACGACGACATTCCAGCCATCCTACGACGACTCGCAGTTCCTCAGCGCCGATTCTTCTTCGGACGATTACTACTACTACCGCCAGCGCCACGAAGGCCGTCGGCGCAAGGCGATGAGCGATGGCGCCGAGGCTCACGTCGAGTGGCGCCGGTGTCAGATGTGCGAGCGCAGCTTCGTCGTCGGTGTCACGCCCTACAAACACCACTGCTCGCTCGACTGCAAGTCGGCGTCGCTGCTGGAAGTGCCTGTCTGGCTCCGCCACGACGAAAGCTGAGCGACGACGGCACAGGATCCACCCAGAAGGCGAAGGCGACCGGCGCCTCTTAGAATGCGCTTAGTGTTATTTAATGGGAACTGTAGTGTTAGTGTGGCGTAGTGAGTCTAAAAGCAAAAAGCAACCCACCCGCAACGAGTTGATTCATTGACTGAGCACGCAGCTGAGTGAGCTCCATACTGTATCTCTACACCTACTAGTACCACACATCCGACGTTCTATCGTCTATCGGTGGCCAACTACTGGTGCTGGTGCCTCGTCTTCGTCTTCCTCCTCGCTGGCGCTCAGTCCTTCTACGTCGTTCTCGCTCTCTGCCTCCCATGCTACCGCTTGCAAGGCGACCGTGTCATCCTCATCGCCTGCGGCAACCCACTGGGCCACGGCTCGCAGTGCTGCAGCCGTGGCCACAGCGTAGTCGTCTTCGTCCGCGTCGCTCAGTGCGCTTTCGTCGTCACCGCCACTACCATCATCGCCATCGTCATCGTCGGCGTCATCTTCGTCTTCATCCTCATCGTCGCTGTCTTCTTCCTGCACGTCACGTCTTGCTGCAGAGGCGGTCGCCTCGCCGTTTGTCTGAGGCGGCGGCTGCTGGCGTGGAGACAGCAGACTCGTGCGACACGTTGGGCACACGACGTTTCTGTGGGATGAACCATAAATCAGACGCGTCCTCTCCCACCGACCAACGTGCATGCACTCGTACCCGTAGCGAACGTATTCTCGGTAGCACGAGTGGTGAAGTACGTGGCCGCATGCCAACACGTTCACGGTCTGAAGCGAGTCGAACGTGCGCTCGAGGCAGATCGCGCACTCACGGTGCATCGATCCGTCGACGCAGCGATGGCGATTGTTGAGCGAATGGGGGTAGCATCCGCAACAGCGCGCACAGTGGTAAAAGTTCTCGCGACCGCCGACACTACCGAGGGAGACAGAGGCCACAAAGGTCCCACTACGAGTCAGCCCTCTCCCGACATTCACCGCCAAGAAGGAGAAAAAGACACACGTACCGGCAGATCCCGCAATCGTCGCAGTGGAAAATCTTCTTCTGCACGCCATCGTCGTCAAAGAGGTTGCAGACGCCGCAAAAGTACTGACCCATGACGGCGCTGCACTGGCTGCACTGGCGCGCACACTAGTATCGACATCACATCCACGTAGACGGCATCCACGGCAACGTCAGTCCAGAAAGCTACAGCGTATCCATCTGTCGGTCGATATGCCAGCTCTGGGCGAAACGTACGGGCTGAATGGTGTCACACGAGAGGCACTGCATCGAGCGGATCGCGTGACGGTCGATCTCGTGGTCTGTGAACTGCTCGTTGTGGCACAGGCGGCAGCCCACCCACTCGTCGCAGCACGGCGCCAGTACGCGGCAACCGCGTCCGTAGTGGCTACATCGGGATGGCCGCTCATCCTCCAACTCGGCCGCCGCCTGCTGCTGCTGTTGTTGCTCCATCGGGCCTGCTCTGTCGAATGTCTGCCTCAATCCCCCCAGAGGCCCATCAACTCGGGTCCATTGGTAGTGACAGTCAAGTCTACAACTCGCCAGAGTGCCTTACCTCTACTATTGCATATTCAGTCCCTGTCTTGGAGGCAACAGAGTTCTGCATGGGACTGTGTGCGTGGGTTATTTCTCGTCATCCAAGAACAAAGTACCAGCGCCGACCATGTCGCAGCAGTCGCCGCTTCGCCGCCGCCGGCGCTTCACGTACGCCCACACGCGCAGCACCAGCACGAGCAGCAACGCCATGGAGGTCCCTCGCCTGTCTCTGGACACGCTCTCGCTCGCGCACGCGCTGGTCCGCACAGCGACCGACTCACTGGCGCAGCTGCGCGCGCGTCCCCGCGTCGAGACCGCCGTCAAGTGCTCGGGCGGCGTCGCGGCCGCGCTGCTCGCGCTCAAGTACGCCAAGAGCCTGCGCTCGGCGTGTGCCATTGGTATGCTTGCAGGCGTGTTTGCCCACTCGCTCTACGCCGACGTGCTCCGCAAGAAGCCGGCGATCGCGGCCACGACGACGAGTGCGGCTGGCGCGGCGGACGGCGACGCTGATAGCAACAGCGACGGTGTCGTGGATACTGTCGCCACGCAGCGGCGTAGCCTCGTAGACCGAGAGGTCGATGAAGAGGGTATTGAAGATGAACAAGGTGGCGAACGCACCGACGCGATGCGAGACAGCGCCTAGCGTAGAGGCGGCGCGAGATGGTCTCGACATGAGAACATATTTAATATACAATATAGAAGCGATGACGGCGCACGCGCACTCGTCAGTCAGTTGTGAGCGCCGCAAAGGTGTCGTACACAGCGAATCGGTGCGCGATCCTAGGATCGTACGCTTCGCACCAGGCGAGAAACGCCGGTGCGTCTTGGCGTCGCCATGTGAGCGACCCCGTTGTCTCCACGAGCCGCGTCTCGTCTACCGGTACGTGCGCGAACGAAAGGAGCGGTCGAATCTGCGTTGAAGACACGCGGGGCGTCGCCCCAAACGACGACGACGACGACGGCGACAGCCAGCGTGAGAGCACCGCCTGTGTCCGACACAATCCGCGCGAGTAGCGAGGCAGAAACGTCGACGCTAGCTCCGCACGCACATGACGCGCCGTCGCGGGCGCAATGCAGAACGTGAACAGCATGGGAAAGACGTTCGCCACGTCACAACTCGAGTCGGTGGCAAACAGCGTGAAGACCAAGGTCTTCCATGTAGCAGCCTCCTGCGGAGGCAGTGAGCCGTCTTCAAACCACAGCGTTGTCTGCGCAAGGAAGTCGGTTCGTGATACTCGTGGGTCGTCAAGGTCCGCGATTCCGTGCGACAAAGAGCAGAGAGCACGAAGCTGATCAGTGATGGATTCGAGATCTTCAGTCGTTGGAAACCCAAGTGTCTGTGCGCAGATCAAAGCAAATACCACGCTGGACCAGGCAATGTCGGTCGTGCGCTCGTTGCACCACGCGATCGCCAGACGGGCGACATTCGTGGAATCCTGCCAGACCTCTGGAAATCCTTCGCGTCGTGACCGCTCTAAAACCTTTGCAACGAACACGTCACGAGGAAGATGTGTCGACCGATCGACGTGCGCGGTGGCTAGGGTGTGAAGGAGACTCTCCACCTGCTCAGCCGAGAGTGCTGCGGACTGCTGATGCCGTCGGAGCAACGGTGGTCGCGTCCCGTTTGCCACTGGTTTTTCGGGCCACGCAGCGGAGCCCTCGTGGGAGAGCTGCGTTATTGCACGGGTGATAGCGATGTTGCTATGGTGGAGGTCCCGGCTGATGTACTTCCGCATTCCTTGAACGTCAGCCGTGTGGCGCGTCGGCAGGCTCTCCACAAGCTGCGTGGACCATGTAAGAATTGCCGCCATGCGTTTCAACGCCACGGTTGCAAGCACCTCTGCGATCTTCTTCTCTTCCAGTTCGTACCCACCGACACTTGGACTATCAACCGTCTCCGTCTCCGCTCCACTCGCTAGCTGATGCGCGATCCGGAGCACTTCTGGTTCGAGTACAATCGGCAGCGCGTGGGCGTGGCAACACTGGTCGAGCCTCTTCACAGCATCCAGTAGCTCGTTTAGCACAGCTGGTGCTACCTCCATCGGCAAGGCGCTGGTGGAGGCAGAACGCAAGAATCCGAATTGTGTGTAGAAGGTGTCACGAAGAGCGCAGACCGAGTCGACAGCGAACTCCTTGACTTCAAGGCACACGAAGGGCAGACGCTCAAGCCATCTCAGCACATGCGAGTGTGACAATCGCTGTAGGTCGTGAGCAGCGTCGTCTACAAATTGGTTTGCAAGGATCCGCTGTGCGTCGACTATATCTCCCAGTGCCACCTCTGTCGAGATGAAAATCTTCTCGGATAGCGATGGGTGTGAGGTCAGCTCAATCGAAGCCCTCTCTAACGCTCTCTGGCAATTGCTTGAAATTGCGCCAAGCATGCTGTCGAGAGTTTGGTGGGCTACTTGTGCGGATTGCGACACCTTTGCGAGAGCGCAACTCGCCTCCTTGAACAGACGAAGGAGATTACAGTACCGTGCGTTTTCTAGTCGACGAAGCCGCATCACAACATCGAAGAGGGCTTGGTCGTTTAGCTGAAGCTGTTTGGCAGCCACCATCCAAGCAATGCGCTGTTCGATCGCCATTGTCGATCGTCGGCTTTCACGTGCGGCGGCGAGCTCTAGGGGTAGAGGAGAGCCAGCTCCACACTCAACCACCACGCACTCCCTATCGGTTTCGCTTGTGTAGACATCGATCGCCAGGTGGATGAGCTCCTGCAGGACGCGCTCGTGCATCTCCTCTTGATCAATTGTCACCAAGCACGATGTTCGAGACAAAATCTCTTCGACTTGGCGACGCTTCAGCTGTATCTCTTGCTCGGCTTCCGCTTTCGCAACCGCAGGGTCGACGACTGACTGGCGCTTGCTGACTTCGGCGGTTCGGCGGCGGTCCGCAGCACTGGAACCGACCTCGCCGGCTGATGACGAAGGCGTCAGTCCTGGCGTTGACGGTGACGGGGTTCGTGAGAATGGTTCCCAAGACGAGACGGCAATCGCACAGCTGATACATGATCGGAAAGGGAGTGGAGTGGCGGTCAATGAACTCTCCAGCGCTGCAAGGCGCTCCACTTTGACCTCGTCTGTAGGTGCAGGCACCTCGATAGTGAGAACCGCTTTCTCGAACAGTTTCCACTCTTCAATCGTTCTCGGGAAGTTGTGCAGTAGAAAACTGACGGCATCATTCTCAACAACAGGATGATTTGCCTCGACAACTTCCCCCTCGGCAAGCACTTCACATACTTGTGTCGAAGTCACGGCAGCAAGCACGATCTCAACAGCGAGCGCTTCAGGAATCGGTGAGCTCTTTTGACGCAGCGCTGCAATCTTTGGCCCTAACACACCGAGCTCTCTCTGGAATGAAACGCAGTTAGACACCACAGACTGCTTCTACATGTGCACTCAAGCGCATGCACTCAAGCACACGTATACCGTACCTCGCGTCGACCGAGAGTGGCTGCAACGTCTGCCTGCTTCACTGGATCGTAGCTATTCTTGATGCATTCCTCGATGAGGTCTTCGATATTAAAGTAGTGAAGACAGTGATCGACGGCGACTTGACGTGCAAATCCGTGGCTTCGTTCATCTGATGTGAAAACGACCACATACTTGGTTGCCTCCAGCTTCGTCCACTTGGTTTCAAGCAAATCGGGCGAAGGCACAGCGAGAGCAGTTCGAATGAAGGATTCGAGCTGGTCGCTGATCGCGTCTGATAAAGCACTTGTGCACTGGTGCATTGGTCCCGTGAACACGTCCCACGTGTTCGATAGACTGAGGAATGTGTGTGTGAGAACTTCGACTTCCGTTTGGTCATCGCCAAACGTGGGTTCTTCACCCATAGTCATGGCAGTCGGGTGACACAGTTCGAGCCACGATTTGCGCTTCCACTCCACCACATCTTGCACTCTCTCAGCTTGGACTTCCATACACGCGATAGCAAGCGATACAAGATCGTCGACGATCGCAGCGCAGTCTTGTGTGTGGATGCCGTGTATTTTACTCCACTTCTGGAGGCGAAGACGTTGCAGCTCCTCGATATCCTGCTCTCGTTTGACTGTTCCGATTTCACGAAGCCGAGCATAGTTTGCTTCCAAAGTCTCTCGATTCGCCTCGATGAAAGCGTCCTGGATGCTGGTGATTGGAGCTCCGCTGAGCTCCTCACTCTTCACCTCAATTTGGCTTTGACCAAGTTGATCGTGTGTGCGCACACAGTCGGGTTCGCCGATTGGCGATGCCACAATTCTGTTGGACTCGCTCACAGCTTTCGTTCTCCGTATTCTGCGATCTTTTTCAGCGGCGAGTTGAGCAACCCTACGAGCTCGCAGTTCCTTCATCATCTGGACGTTGTTAGATGGTCGAAACCCCAGTTCCTTGACACGTTCCTCGAGTCGATCAAAATGTGCGATGGCTCCAGGATCAGATGCTGGAATTGCTCGAAGTCCAGCTTCGCCGACCACGCCGCCGTTTCCCAATCCAAGCCTGCTGATGTTTTTCTCGAAGCCCACGACTCCGTTTCTTGCATCAGTCCGGATTTCAGAGAGTATGGCTGCGTCGAAGCGTCGACGGCGTTCTTCGAGAGTCAACTCGAGCCGTAAATCGTCTCGTTCAGCCTCCATGTAGAGTTTCTGGACGTAGATGATCGAACCGATGAGTAGGAATGAACATCAAGCACGGAAAGGCTCGGATCGTGATAACCGTACCTGAGTCTGTTGCCATTTTTCAAGTCGTTGCTCGTCCCATTCTTTCGAAAACGTCCGTTTCTCTTTCATACGCGCTCTTAGCGCAGCCATTCCGTTCGCGGCCTGTTTGGAGTTGTCGGCTTTCAATCTATCTTCATACTTGTATGACAAAGTATTCGGTTTGTCAGTCCCAGCCATTGATGCGATAACGAGACGCGGTACATCAGCCCTACCTCGATCTTCTCATTCTCCGCTTGCCATTGTGCCTGAGAGAATTTGCGCAGGTAGATCACATTGTTCACGTCCTTGTAATACTGTACTTTCGTGGGGTGGTACTGCTTCGCCTTCTCCTTGATGAACCGTTCTTCTACATCTTGCACGATTCGCGTCGGATCTTTGACGGGTGAGCGTGGCTCATACACTTTACTGGGTATGCTCCTTAGCCTTTGCTGCTCCATTGATACCTTCGTTCGCTTCGACTCGAAGAATGCTTTCATTTGGAGCAGCAACTGCCGAATAGATGATGGGTTCTCCATCAGGATCTGTCGCTTGGTCGTGGTACCTAGTTCACCGAGTCCAGCGGCCACCATAGCCTTGTCCAACAGCTCGAGGTTCGCGACGCGCGTCTGAAGCTCCCTTTCATCCGTGTAACGTTCGAGATGGCTCTCGAGTCCATGGATGTGGAGGATCTCCGCGAAGATGTAACCATTGCACAAGTCTCGCTCGAGAATGGAGACCTTTCGATGAAGCGCGAGCTCCTCATTGAGCCAGTGAAGCAGCAAGCTGGTCATCGAGCTCAGTCCTCGGCAGCTCAAAGCGTCTAAGCGCGTGCTTTGTCGGTGGCTCTGGAATGGGCATGGCATCACTGGACTCGACACTGACGGGGCGCGCGAGTGACGAAAATAGCTTGATCTCTGGACTCGAATAACATGCCGCGTGACCACGCTACTTCAGGTTGAGGCGCGTAACGATGCTTCGCCTGTGGCACACCGTCTATATTACTTGCTGTTAACGAGCCAATTGATGCGGTCCAATTTTTCCCGTAGCGACAGCGGGGCGTGGCGTGTCCATGCTGTGATCTCCTCCAATCGCGACTCGAGCAGGTCTTCGTTCCACAGCAGGGTGTCCGCTGAGAAGCTACCGAACGATCACATCAGGAATGAGTACCCAGAAATCCAGAAAACGAAGCCGCCACGTGCGCCAGTGCGCAGACTGGATGTCGTGCACATCCCGATCTCTGACAAAGGGAAAGAGTGAGAGAGAGAGTGTACGCACCCTTCAATATCTTCTTCGGCCACAGCTTCAGAGCCATCGAACGCATCGACTTGATGGTGCACGCCCAGTCGCAGTGGCATGTAACCTAATCGTGATCCCACAAAAGCCACGCGTTTCCAAAAGTCAGTCGCTCGTCGCATAGCGGCACCACGCGCACCCCTTACCGTCCGGTGGCGCGGGCGGTTTCTCGACGCTCGTGACCACGGCGACCTCAACGTCTGGATAGCAGTGCGCCCACTTGTCACTGAGGTGGAACGCGAAGCCTGTGTCCGTCGGCGCCACCTATGGACGCAGCGAACGAGGGAAAGAGAGGACAACAGACCGAGTAAGTTCAGCACGCACGCAGGTTGCCCGCGTTGAGCAATAGGAAAGACCCGAGACCCGAGATGCGACCCGCTTCACTACTACGTACCGTGTCGGCGCCTCCACCGTCGCTGCCGTCTCGCCGCCTGACTTCCATTGCCGTCGCGCGCCGCCAAGGTTGCCGTTCAAGCGACGGGCTGCGAGTTTTCCCGCCACGGGACAGTTTGAACTGACACATGCTAACCGATGTGTTGAACAAGTACTGTATTTAGTTCGTCTAAGTACGATTACTGACTGGCAGATCTTGAAAAGACGCCGCGCTGAAGCCATGGGTGCCGCAACGCCTCGCTCGCCGACGCGCGCTCCGTGGGGTGGATCTGGAGCAGAGCACGCAAAAAGTCCAGGAACGCCGCATCGCTGGTCTGTACGAGTGCCTCCAATGTCGGCAGTGGCACGTGGAGCGGCGAGAGCACACCGTTGCCCGTTGCCGGATCCATCGCGAACGCTGGGTTCTCGGTAAACTGCACGTCGAGTTCGCTATTCTCCAGCAGCAGATCGTACGGGATTGGACCTACATCAATAGTACCACCGAAGTCAGTCTCTGGTCGGCAGACCATCGCCGAGCGAAGAAACAGCGCACGAACGTACCGATAGCGCCAATGATTCGCTCGAGCAATGACTGTTCCGAGTCGTTCTTGAACAGTACTTCGCCCGTGAAGAGCTCTGCAAGCACACAGCCAAGCGACCACAAATCGATCTTCTGGTCGTAGCCGAGACCCAGGATGACCTATACATTGCAAGGGACATCGAGTCAGTTCGTGACAAACCCATCGTTTGTGCCATCTTGTGTTGACGCTTACCTCTGGCGCACGATACGACCGAGACTGCACGTAGGACGTGAGTTCGTCCGTCACGAAGCACGCTGAGCCGAAGTCGATCACTTTCACGCGGCACTCGTTGAAGTTACTGATTAAGATATTCTCGGGCTTCAAGTCGCAGTGCACGAGGCCGAGCGAATGGAGCGTATCCAGTGCCTCCAGTACTTCAATTGCGACCTTTTTTAGACGTGGCATGGAGAAATAGTTGATATTTCCGCGCTCGAGGAGAAGCTTAGAGAACTCGTACAGGTTATCTCGCAGCAGCTGAATCATAAACCACAGACCGTCAGTGCTAGGGTATCGGAAGATGGTCACTTACACAGCGCCTACCTCGGTGACGATAACCAGGTGCTCACGGAAGTAGAAGAAGTCTTGCAAGCGAACGAGATGCATCTCATCCACGTCGCAATGCGCATCAATATACTGCAGCACACGAATTTCGTCGATGCCTTGGTCAAAGTACTCTTTGCTGTTCTTGATGATCTTGAGGCACACTGCCTCACCAGAAAGCGTGTCCACGCCCTTGTACGTCCGGCTGAAGACCGCCTCCCCAATCTCCATCTGCACACGATACCGCGCACCCACTAGACTCCCTATCCGCGGTCGCCAGTCCTCATTTGCTTCGAACCCTGTGCGCTCCTTCTCACGAAATACACGCAGCTCAAATACTTCATACTCTTCGTCGCCGTCTTCCTCATCGTTGTCGCTCTCTTCTTCGTCGTCGTCGTCTTTACCATCACCAAGTAGTACACCAGTGCCTTGGATCGCCAACACCTCATTTACTGGCGTAGAGAAGCCGTTGAGAACTTCGCCCGTTCCAGTCGGACTCCGAGTGTCGAGTACCCTTTGCGCGTGGCGATAGTTCATTTCCTGGGTATCCTCACTCCCGTCGTCCATCTCAAAGATTTTCTCTAGCGCGGCCATGTGACTTTCTCCTCCTTCCTCTTCTTCCAGAAAATTTTCATCCTCGCCCATGGACCCCACCATCTCAGAATACACTTCGTCTTGCACACGGGCACCTACTTCTTCTTCCTCTTCTTGTGTGAACGCAAACTGATGCGGTTGACGTGGCCATAACGCCGCTGTAGGCTCACCATCCTGCGAGTACGTACCCGGCGACGCCCCAAAGATGGAGGACTGGGGAGAGTTCGACGCGCGGTTGGAGGTCTGGTCTATACCTTCATGCTTGTTGATGAGAATCGGGGCCGATATCTGGCGCTCAGCGCTCGACAGCGTCGCCTCGGTCATCACGAGCTGATTCACGGCTTCCGCGAGATCATTCTCGTATTCAGAGTCGTAGTCGCTACTGTCATGATCGTCGTCATCTTCTTCGTCTTCGATGTCTTGGCCATTGTCATCGCTTCTGATGTTACCCGAGAGTTGTGGTTCGGCGTCAAGCGGCGTCGCTTGGACACCACCCCACCCGACGCCGTGGCCAAACGCCATATCGTCATCTTCACTTGCGCCAAACCTCGCATCACCGAGGACGCTTGTGGGCTTGAAGAAACGATGCAGTCGCGCGTGGCCGCCGCCAATCTCTTGCTCAAGCGCAGCCCGCAGTCGCGGATTCGTGTGGATTTTTTCAAGCGCCATCGGCACGCTCGCAACCGACTCCAAAATCATCTCGATCAGTTCCTCACGCTCGACTTTCTTTCGTCGATCATGCTCACTCGTCGTCGGCACTGCTACTTGTTCGGATGGGGACGAAGACGATGCGTGCGCTTGGGCTAGTGTCGGCATGGACGGCGCACTGGGGAACGCACTCGATCCCCGTACGTACACGGGGTCCGTCCGTCGCCGTCTGCTTTCACGCGCGAGCGACCGTGGCAGAAACGGCTCATCGCGATAGCCGCCTAACGACAGATGCAATGCATCGTAGTTCGCGTGCGTAACTCCGCCAAGACCGAGCGACGGCGCACCGCCATCCGAGAGCGAGCGGAAATGACCGCCCAGGGGAAAGTCGAGCGCCGCGTCGCTCGAGGGCAGCGACGCCGAGAGCGCTGCCTCCGCAAGTGGCGCGAGCTCATCGTCGCCGATCGCTGGCGTCAGCATCGGCGTCGGTGTCGTGGTGGCCGGTCGCTCGGACTCGTCGCGCGGCGAGAAGCGCGACGCACCCATGAGCAGCATGGTCGTCCCGCGTTTCCGTTTTGGAGCTGACGAAGGACCCGTACTGACATCGTCAGATAGTCACTGTTGGGAGGGTTTTGGCGCGGCAACATGGTCCACAACAATCAACCGGTCACTCACATGCCCCAGTTGAAGCGGCTCGCGCCGCTCACAACGGCGGACGCAGCGGTCACGCCGGAGCAGCTCTTTGCCCGCGCGCTTCACGATCAGACACATCAAGAGACACGCAAGATCGCGGCGGCTGCGTGTGCGGCACGCGCGCACACGATGGCGAGTCGACTCAACGAGGACGACGACGCAGAGAGCGAGCTGCCGTGCGTGGTGGCCGATGCCGTCGGTGCGTTCGGTTACTGTGGTTCACGTAGTGTCTCTTTTCCATAGTCTATGCGACACATTGATGCCTTCCGCGCGCTTCATGACCCTTTCGCTGGAAGTGCGTCGTTTCTCAAAAGCCGTTGAGCGTGGATCACTTGTCCAGCAGCCTAGCACTGATGGTCGTCTCCTACCATCCTACCACAGGACAGCGTCCGCCGCGCTATCGTCGCTGCGGATCAACACCAAGAGAATTCGTTATTCCTTGTGGACAGTGCCGGCTACGTGGCAAAATGTCTCCGTCACGCTGTGGAGACCGAGAGTATCGACGCTTCGTCGCGCGATCGGATTCTCAGCCGCATCCTGCTACAGCAGACAAGAGAAATCCACGTGCTACTGAGTGTACTTCACGACATCCCGCAATCGGATTCTCATGTACCGGTACGTATCGACTACATACGACCTTCCGGTCGGGATCCGCTCATCGAATGGCGTGTGCGTTGCGGCGTAGCGACCGATGCACGTCTTTCTCGGCCCGCTGTGCAGCTTCTTCACGCCGTTTCAAACGACCAACGGACTCACGACCATCGGTACGACGTCGACTAAGATTTTTGTCGCTGTCCTTCTCCATCACGACTCACGTTCGGCTCTATGGGTTTATGATGCAGGCGACGGACTGCTGCGCATGGTACATCTCGCTTGCAAGCGACTCCAACGGGAGGTACAGGTGACCATCATTCGTGACCGCCCACTATTCGAGGAAACCTCGACCGATCTGAGATCGTAGGCCCATCGTATTTCAGTATGCAAAGACGAGCGGCCGTTGCCTGTTTCACCAACACTCCCATCTTCTTTGTTCCTCCCCCCGGGGCCAGGGCTTGACGAAAGCGAGAGATAAGCAACCGCCGCCCTGAGTATCACCTAGGGAGTAAACTTAGCAGTCGTTTATAGACGCGTGCGGGCCAAGAGACACCGCTCTCTCTATCTCTCGCGCCTCTAAAGACGCCCTCTCTGTCAGTGCGTCCCCTTCTCCTCCTCTTTCGATTCGTTCGCGTTCGACCGCCATGAGCGACCACGACGACTTTGATCTCTTCGGCACGGCCGCGCCGGCGCCGCATGTCGGCGCCTCGGTCGGCGGATCCCTCAAACGCCACAAAGACGTCGATGCGCCGCCGCTGCCAGCGCCCCATGTGCCGCATCTGCCGCTCGAGGTCGAGTCGCCGACGGCATTCACGCTGTTCCCGGGACTAGCACCGGCGCCGGCACCGACCTCACTGCCGCTGGCAGCCAGTGCGATCGCCGGCAAAGCCGCGTTGCTGCCAGACCCCGTCAAGCCCAGCAGCAATGCCAGTATCGTCAGTAGCGGCGCCGAGACGGCCGAAGAAGACGAGTTTGTGCTGTTCCCCACCTCCCTGTCGTCGTTGTCGTCGTCGTCGTCGCTCGACGTCCAGCCCACGACGTCGTTTGCGGCGGACGAAGCCTACGCAAAGGCGCTGGCGGCGTCGTCCTCACCCGTTTCAGTCGTCAAGACCACCGCAGCAACGTACGCGTCCGACGAAGCGTACGCCCAGGCGCTCGACCTGCGGCTCAACGGCATGACGCTGGCCGCCGCGCCGCCGCAGTTCCGGAACTCGGGCAACGCGGTCGATATTATCGCCGCGCGTAGTACGGGCGACCAAGTCTTCTCGACGTCGTGGCACGTATGTGTCTCTCCAGAAATTTGGTTCATGGGTCGTTTTTCCCCGGTACTGATGTCGTCTCCTCGTTGGTGGTGGGCTGTAGGTCATGTTCTCGTGGTCCCGCTTCCGCTCCAACGGCTACACAGGCGTCGGCGACTCGGTGCGCGTGCTCGTGAACGGCAAGGAGCTACCGACGAAAATGGTGTTGCAGGAGCGAGGACGGTGCATCTTTACGACGGGTGCGTACTGTTTACGGTCGGTGTGGTCGTGGGCGATCGCTCATTTCTCTGTCTCTCTCTGTCGGTCGGTGCAGGAGGCCTCACGCCGCCCACGACGGATCTCATGCAAGTCGAGCTGTTCGAGCACCGCCCGAATCTCGTGCGCTTTGAGCACTTTCAAAAAGCGAGTGACTCGATCCGCTACGTGGAGAGCCGCCTCCATCTCTGGGGTCCAAACGAGTCGGTCGTCATCGCCGATCTCGACGGCACGCTCACAATCAGCGACGTCGAGGGCCACATCCGCACGCTGCGGCTCGGTCAGTACGACTTTCTACACGCCGGCGCGTGCGACTTCTTCACCAAGCTGCACGAGCTCGACATGCGGATACTGTATTTGACGGCGCGCCCCATTGACTGGGCCTCGGCCTCCCGCACACACCTCGAGAACGCCAAGCAGCACGCCCACGCGCTGCCCGTGGGACCGCTCGTCACCAACTCGAACGGACTCACGGGTGCGCTCATGACCGAGGTCGTGAACAAGAACCCGCACGTGTTCAAGGCGCAAGTGCTGAACGAGATCCAGCTCACGCTCATCCACGCCGGCCGCGTGGTCGAGCACCCGGTGTTTGTCGCAGGTTTTGGCAACCGCCCGACCGACGCCGTCGCGTATGAGCAAGTCGGTGTGGACCCGGACCTCATCTTCCTCATCGACCCGTACTCGAGCCTCACGGCGATGACCAATCCGCGCATCTTCGAGTCGTACTGCGATCCGAACGCGCTCCTCTGGCTGTTGCCCAAGCTCAAGCACAAGGTGCCGATGGAGAAAGTGCAACGCATTGACGACTACACGGTGCGCGAGCTCGTGTTGGCCGAGGACCGCGAGCAGCTGCTCATGGCCGAGCGCGAGGCGCGGCGTCTGCAGGAAGAAGAGTACGAACGCGTGGCGCGGCGGACGAGCGGCAACATGCCGGCACTCAACTCGACCTCGTCGCTGCGGTCGTCCATGTACAGCGGCTCCTTTGGGCCGTAATACACTACCGGTACTGGTAGCTCGGCATGAAGCAGAAGCAGTAGAAGGAAAATCCAGAATATATTATTTGCTTGTGTTCACACTGCCCAGGTCGACTATCCAGCCCTCTTCGAGTGAAACTGTGCGGACGAGGACGCGCGCGTCCAACGATACCGCTTTAGAGCGCCGCACCGAGCTGCACAATGTGCGGGTAGCACGGCAGCGTGAGGAAGTCGACCATGTCGTCGTCCGTGAGGATCTTGCCGACAATCTCGCCCGCGAGCTTCCACTTGTTGCCGCCCTTGGCGTTGACCGATCGTCGCTTGACGCACTCCGCGAGGATGCTCCGCACGAGCGCGTTCGTAATGACCTTGCCATCGACCGTCTTCTGCGCGTGGCGCACCCACTGCCACACCTGCGCACGCGAAATCTCGGCCGTCGCGGCGTCCTCCATCTTGTTGTGGAGCGGGATGCAGCCGCTGCCACGCAGCCACGCCTCCGAGTACACAAGCGACACGTCAATGTTCTCCTCGAGCCCCGCGAGCGTGATCGGACCCGTCGGCGGCTCAATGAGGTCGGCGCCCGTGACATTCTTGCCCGCTTCGGGGACCTTCGTAATCTGGTTCGCCGCCGGCATGTGCTTGTTAAACACGTCGAGCGCGACCTGGACGAGACCCGGGTGGGCGACCCACGTGCCGTCGTGGCCGGCAATGGCTTCGCGGGCCTTGTCCTCACGGACCGCACCGAGAATCTTGTCGTTGAGGGCCGGGTCGTTCTTGACCGGAATCTGCGCCGCCATGCCGCCCATGGCGTGGGCACCGCGGCGGTGGCACGTGCGAATGAGCAGCTTCACGTACGAGGCCATGAACGGCGTCGTCATGCTGACGGCCGAGCGGTCGGGCACGACAAACCGCGCGTGGTTGCGGAACTTCTTAATGTACGAGAAGATGTAGTCCCAGCGACCACAGTTCAAGCCCGACGAGTGCTCACGGAGCTCGTAGAGGATTTCTTCCATCTGGAACACCGCAACGATCGTCTCAATGAGCACCGTCGCGCGGATCGATCCACGCGGCACGCCGAGGTAGCTCTGCGCCGCGACAAACACGTCGTTCCAGAGACGCGCTTCGAGGTGGTGTTCGAGCTTGGGCAGGTAAAAGTAGGCGCCCGACCCGCGCTTCGCGAGCTCGTGGGCATTGTGGAAAAAGTACAGACCAAAGTCAAAGAGCGAGCCCGACAGAATCTGGTTGTTCACGAGCACGTGGGCTTCGTCGAGGTGCCAACCACGCGGGCGCACGAGCAGCGTCGCGGTCGTGGCGTTCAGCGCATACTTCTTGCCCGTGCTGGGCTGCGTGTACGAGATCGTCTTGCGCACCGCGTCCATCAAGTTGAACTGGCCGTCGACCTGGTTGAACCACGTGGGTGCGGTCGAGTCTTCAAAGTCGGCCATGTAGCACTTGGCGCCCGAGTTCAGTGCGTTAATGACCATCTTGCGGTCCACGGGGCCGGTAATCTCGACGCGGCGGTCCGCGAGGTCCGTGGGGATGGACGCGACGCGCCACTCGCCCTCGCGGACGTACTTGGTCTCGGGGAGGAAATCAGGCAGCGCGCCAGCGTCAATCTCCTTTTGGCGCTGCACGCGCGCCGCGAGGAGCTCCTGGCGACGGGCTTCAAAGTTGGTGTGGAGGAAGCCGAGGAAGCGCAGCGCGTCGGGCGTGAGCACGCGGCGGAACGGGTCACTGACGTGGCCGAGCACGCGGACGTTGGCAGCAGGCGTCGAGTACGAAGACATGGTCAGGGGCGGAGGGAGAAGGAGGAGGTGACTTGGTGTCGAGCAGGTGCGTTGCCGAATGAGCTGGTCGTTGTTGGCGTCGTTGGCGTTGGCGTTGTTGGCAGTGTTGGCGTTGGGCGAATGGTCAATCATCACGTTCACTTCGGCATCGGCAAGGAGAAGCAACGCGACAAGATCTTCAACACAGGGGGGAGTTTTGACCAATACCAGCGGGGCAAAACCGCTGGGAAAGTTCAAATCTGACGTCGACGGCGTCATGCGAGCCATTGGCTAGCAACGGACCGTCCGCTTACACTTGGTTTTTGTAAGTGGACGGGACCAGGAGTGGTACACTGTCTGTGCGGAATCGACCGCGGGTAGGGGACCAGGGTAGCAAAGCTGTCGATGGGCGTGTGTCATCGGTCACCACACCAGAACACGCACGGGATTCTGTTCCAGAGCGACGGCCCATCCAGACGTGGAATGGGTACATTGATACGTCAACATCCAGAACAGAGCATGTGGATATCCGATATGGGAACACAAGGCTCTGGAGGCCGACGAGAAAGAGTTTACTGAACAACACGCTACAGTAAGGATCGCGTGTGGGGGCTATATTCGTCCGGACGTGAGACCATAAGGCTTCATGGGGATCTTTGACCGCCGCTGATGCGTGGCCAGTGCGTCGGCATACGACCGCGCGACGTCGATCGCGAGGTTCTGCTGGACGACGCTCTTGGCTTCGTCCAGCAGCGCGATAATCGCAGGAAAGCTCGGTCGCTGGCGCGGAGTCACGTCCCAACAGCGGCGCATGATGCGTTGCAGGATCTCCGGAATGTGGTCCAGCAGCTCTGGACGCAGCTCTTCGTGAGCGACCATGTACGCTAGGTTGATGGGGTCCTGGTCTAGATACGGCTTCTTGAAGCAGAACAGTTCCCTACGAAAAGAGGTTACGTCAGTACATCCGTGTCCATAGTGTAGCCATGTCGGGTCGTCACGACAGCTCCTCACCAGAGTACGATGCCGTAAGAGTAGACGTCGATCTTCTCCGAGTAGTCCTCGCCGCGAAAGACTTCCGGTGCAAGCCACCGTGGCGTCCCGCACATCGTCTGTGCATTGGCATTCCGCTGTAGGCTGCGCGAAAGCCCAAAGTCGCTTAGTTTGCAGGAGAAGGTCTCCGAGAGCAGCAGGTTCTCGGCCTTGATATCGCGATGCAGGATGATAGGGTCCAGCCCGTGGAGGTACGCGCACGCCCGTGCACATCCAAGCGCGATCTCGAGCGTAAGTCCCCACGTAATGTTGATCTTCTTGCTCTGCGCGAGCCGCAGCAAGTCGACGACCGAGCCAGCGCAGAGCTCCGTGAGCAGACAAAAGTTGGGCGGCGTCACGACGGCGCCGAGGAACTGCACAATGTTGGAGTGCGTGAGGATCGAGAGGATGTTGAGCTCGTTCTGGAAGTCCTTGACCGTCTTGCGATTGTACTGCTGCGCCAGGAGCTGCTTGAGCGCGATGCGCTTGCCCTTGTAGTAGGCCTTGTACACTGTGCCGAAGTTGCCGGCACCGATGCGGTCCTCGATTTTGATGTCCTCGAACACCACGTTGAAGCCAAAGAAGAGCGTGTTCTCGATGCGCATGGAGTCCGTAATTGGGTTGAGCTTATGCGTCTGGTTCGAGAGTGCCACGTACACGAGCGTGCCCGACTGGATCGTCGCCTGGAAGTGGTGCGTGTCATTGGACACGACCGGCGCGACGCTTCCCCGCGACAGGAGCTGGCCCATCACTTCCTCACGAGCCCCGTAGGTAAAGAGCGGCAGCGGTGGTGGTGGTGAATAGGGATTTGTCGTAGACGGCCACACTCGTGCACAGCCGCTTTCCATCACCTATTTTTCCTGTCAACGGCCGCAGCTCAAAAATACACACACCGCTGTCCGCGTCCACCACGACAAGCTTGATGGCTTGCCCATGCTTCTATTTGCATGAGGTCTAGACTTACTGGTCGGCAGAGCACAACAGCGCGACCCCGCGCAGCGTCCAATGGAGTGGTCGGTGGTCTCGTGACGAGAGTGTGATCGAGAAGATGTAGTACCGGTCAGTGCGTAGCGCGTACCGGTAGAGCGGCGCGTCGAAGCCACCGTACGGTCCATAGTCGTTCGTACGATTCTTCTTCTGGGCTTTGGTCGTCGCCGTCACGTAGACGACGGGAAGCGGTGCGAAGAGCTTCTTGGGTTCGGCCTCAACGAGCGTGCCGTCGTTCTTGTTCCACGCAGCGCCGTCCAGTACGAGTCCATGGACCAAGATGCCGTCGCGCGGTGCCTGCTTGATCTGCTCGACGCGGTCGTAGTCGGTCACTTCGCTGTGGTACACGACATCGTCGAGCGCCCAGCGGTCGTTCGCGTGGTGCCGCGTCACTTCCTGCCGCATCGCCGTCAAAAATCCCTGCGGATTCGAAAAACCGGCGAGCCAGAAGCTGTGCGGGCGGCCACGCTCGAGCCAAGACCGCAGCTGGATGCAGCGGTCCGTGAGGCCCGTGTACCACAACCCAAGCGTGGAAGAGAGCCACGAGATCTCGTCGCCGCCCGAGGCGCCGCGATAGAGCCATGCGTGCGGTACCTTACCGTCATAGATCGCATTGATCGTGAGTCGGATGCTCGCCGTCAGTGCGATCTCGCCTTGTATTGCACGCTGCGCTTGCTCCAGCGTCGCACGCACGATGCCGATCACATACTGGAGTCGCTGGATCTCTTGGAATAAAAAGATATTGAGGGGAATCTCGACGCCGCCCAGTTTCGTCTTGATTGTCAGCGCGCAATCGTCCTCGACAAAGCTCTCTGGGATCGCGCCGAGAAGTTCCTTTGCCTTTTTCATGACCACGTCTTCTCGTGTCTCACCGCCTTGCAGAGACGATTGGTCTTTCGGTTGTGTCTCCATGATGACATTGAGCAAGGACGTAACTTCTTTCACGCAGTACGTCAGGTCTGCGTTCGGGTGGAGCCCAAAGATCTCTGGTGAGTCGACTTTCGGGAACCCACTAATGAACCGATGATACTCGTCGATCTCGAGACTGTCCGGGATGGTGTAGTTGAACAACTGGATCGGCATGACCACTCCTTTGCCTGAGCTGCTCGTGCTCACACTGGTCTCAGGCGTGAAAGAGAACGAATTGCTCAACACTGTCGCATTGAGCCACGCTTCGCAGTACGCGCGGAAGAGACGCCGATCCATCTCGTCCGTGATGCGGCCTCCGTAGTGGACTTCGGCGACCATGTACTGCACGGTCCCCCAGCTCACGCCACCGTTTGTCGATGTGTACAAATGCTTCTCCAGAAAACTCGTTGCCGCGCTGAGATCGCTCGTGTTGAATTCGTACGGGACACCGAAGCCCAGCGGCCCGAATTTGCGTCGCTCTTGGACGACGGAATGCAGGAAGCAGAACGTGAAAAGAAGTGTACGCCACTGCGTCGACTCGATGCGGTCGAGCTTGTCCTGGTCCACGAGTACTGTATAGGAACGGAGCATGCCGGCTCGCAACCCCGATGGTGGCTCATTTGTGACTTTTGTTGCCCGCTGGAGCAGCGCGATCGGGAACTGCGGATGCGGCTCGCACGTAAGAAACAGTCGGAATTCGGGCGATACAGTGTCTCTCAACTTGTTCAGCGTGTCGTCCAACGTTTCCATGTATACGAGCCCGAGGTGACAGTTCTGCAGCAGAACCCATGAGCCATTCAGCACAGCGATGTTGATTGCTTTCGATGCCACAACTTCTTGGCCCTCGCCCATCGAGATACACGCGACGGTTTGTCGTTTCTTCCGTGCTAGGAGCTCGATGCTCTCGGTCGGATCCGCCCCCGCTGACAGTAAGTACAGCACTGGCGTGTCAGGTTGCATCTCTTGAAACACACTCTCGACTGTGTCGGTCACCGACTCCGAATACCTCGGGCCCATCGCAGGTAGTTTGGTCGTCGACGTGCCTCCAACCATCACTTCTACGACTTCCAGGGCCTTTAGAAAGTCACTTACAGCCAGAATCGTGCGATCTTCACGAAGTGATCGAATGAGTAAGAGCCGGTGAAAATGAAGGTTCGCCGTCATCACGCGGGGATCGAACAGAATGCCCTCGTAATCTGGGAGCGGCAGCTTCTCCGGCTCGTTGTCTTCATACCATTTTCGCCATACTGCCTCGCTGCGCTCCAAGTCCGAGAGCAAGTGCTTGAAGAGTGGTTTGTCTGCAGCAAGTTGAACCGCATTAAGCCACGACAGGGTCGTCATCCATTGGAAGGGCTTCGGCTGGTCACTCGAAAGCTTGCGCGATGCACCAGCTTTCAAGAACAGAGTGATGTCGCCTGGGGCGATGCTTTCGGCGGTCACGCAGATCTTGAGCGCGATCATCAGCAAAAAGCTCAGTTTGTGCTGCTCATACAGCCCCCGATTGACGTAGCGAAAGACAAGGTAGGTCAGCGTCTCGATGATGTTGCTAACGCGCTTGGACAACAGTGTGGCCTTCTCGGACGTATCAATTGCTTTGCGAAATAACACGAGGAACTGATCGAGTGAGCTCTGGTACATGGTGTTGATGCCCGCAAAGTCCACCATGCCAAAGTACAAGACCGACCCTCTCGTCGCAACTGGCCGGTAGTGCTCACGCTTCTCATCGATTCCCTTTTTCATATCTTCTGCTGCAGTAATTTTGTCGTTCACCTCGGTGGCTTTCACCTTCGTCTCGGCCAGCACAGTGATGAGCTCGAGGTCATCGAGTAGGTTTCCCGATGTGTTCGCGGACAAGCGGTCGAGAAGTAGGGCATCCAGTGCAACGAGGGATTTGGTGTTGGCATTGAGCTCTTGTTGCACGCGTAGCAATTGCTCTTCGAGCGACTTCTGTTCCTTCTGGATCACACGTGCAAGCAGTTGCTCTTCGAGCCCTTTTTGCGTGACGGTGAAGTCGATGATTAACGTTCGCGCCTGGAGCTCTGGCGAATAGTGTGGATTGGGGAGACGCGTCGTCAGGTACAGCGCGAAATCATCGTGGCACTCAACGAGACGGTCGAGAATGTTCACGAATCGGGTCTTGGCGCGAACGACGAAATTCTTGTCGAGCAGATTATGCAGCATTGGGTCGACATCTTGCTGATCCACACCATCAAGAATCAAAGCCTTCCCTTCACTCACAGCATATTCGACGTGATCGCGCAACTTTAGACTTGACATGTTCACAACTCCCCCACCAGTAGAAAGGTGCTCGGATTCTCGATTGAGCACCCAGGCCAATGCTTGACCTTGCGGATCAATGAGTAGCGGGAACCGCGACATGCCGCTCATCGCGACGAGCATGCCATTCTGTATGGAAAGAGGATCGGACGGGAGGCCTTGCAAGCTCCAGTCACTCACTGTCCCTTGATCAACCAAGAACTTGTCGAGCGCAAACTCACGGGTCCACGGGATCTGCTTACTCGTGAGCTCGTGCGGGATCCGCTGGTGGAGGAGAATATCTCGAAAATCTCGATTAAACGGTCCACAGTAGCTGAGAAACGCAGCAGCGATTGCGGCATCGCCCACTAGATGTGACTTGCGCTCAACAAATCGATTGGAGTCATCCGTCCATCGCTTGCGCTCACCGCTGAGCCCATTAATGAGCGCTGTCGCTTGTTCCATTTTCTTCTTGGTTGCATGAGCATAAGCCTCGACTTTGGCTTTCTCTTCCATCTGCGTTTGGAAATCGTCTTGCAATCGCGTAAGTACCGCTTGACACTTTTGCAGCTTTTCCTCTGATGACTGGAGAGTTGCGTGGGCCGCTTCGAATTTCCCCTCGAGGAGGCGCAGCATTTCAAGCTTGGGTTTCACGACCTTGCTAGCCTCATGGTACATCATCATTGCCTTCACCCAGCAGAATAAACCTTCGGCGGCCTTGGAAGCATTCTTAGCGACGGGAGCCGTGAACCCGTCCAACTCCATATACGGCATCATCAACTCTATCGTTTCTTCGTTGATATTGTCCTTCTGGTACTTCGAGAAGTGGAAAATGTTCTGCAAGAATCGTGTGTCAGCTAACATGCCCGCGCGCGCGATCTGAAACGAATCCAGAACGAAGTCGAGCGATTTCTTGTCTTTCGCCAGGCCGAGTGTGATGTTCGATTTTTCCACTTTCAGCAATGGACACATCTGCAGAATCGACACGCAGTCAAAAATGAGCTTGATCACGTCGCCTGGCTTCGCTAGTTTCTTCAACTCATTCAGATCGTTTGGCTTGATGCTACTGACCGCACGCTCAGCCTCGTCCAAGAACGGCTGGGCTTTCTTCAAGTCTTCTTCTGCATCCTGTTTCTCTTGGAAAATGATTGTCGCGTCCGCTTGGCATTGCTCTTTGAACTTTTGGACGATATCGTTTTCTTTCTTTGCCTCGAGACTCTTGACTTGCAGCGTCTCAAGCATCTTGTTTGCGGCCGCCTCGGCCAGCACTAACTTTGCTTCCTCGTCCTTCAAAACAATCTTCATCTTTTCCACATCTTGGGCGCCTTGGATGAGCTTCTGCAGCCCCACATTGATCGCGCTCTCATTCTTATGAATCTCACTGAGCTTGTCGCTATACAAGGCCTTGTATGTTGTGAGGAAGTGCAGAAATGTTCTTGGTGTCTGGAACACGTTGCGGCGCATTTTCATGAAGTAATCGCCACATACGTCGACAACGCATTGGTGGAGACGCCCCATTTGACTAATCAACTGTTCCTTCACTTGCGGCGGCGACTCAATCGCGAACCCTTCCAAATAGCCGTGGCTCACTGCCACGAGCGCTTCTTCCGGCCAAGGCAAGAACCAGTCGATCGTGCATCCGCTAATGAGGTTGGGGAACTCGCGGCAACGATCCACAAAGCCTTTGCCCACGGGCGAGAGGCACAAGACGAGATGGAGATGCTGGCGAACGCGGTCGAAGAAAAAGCGGACGAGGTTATCTAGTGTGTCCGCTAGATGCGGGTGTGCCTTCTGCATGGGGACTCGCAGGTCTGCCGCCATGACGGCAAGCTCGTCGCGCGGGAAAAGCCCAGGAATCTCCCCTGTCGCGAGGAACGCGTTGATTGTCTCCAGAAACGAGTCGTCCTTCATCTCGGACTCTGTGATGACAAATGCAACGCGTTTTCCTGTTTGGCCCGCCAACTTGAAGAGAGTTCGAAAGTCGTCGAAAAATGAGGTCAGATTGTAGACCTTGGTGATTTGGATCTGGAAAGTCTGACAGCCAGAAATCACCGCGGCAAGCTTGGCAAGAGATTGCTTGCCAGAGCCACCCACACCCACGAGCATCATGTTGTTCTGCGGCAAACCGAGTACGCGCGCGATCCGGACCAAATGGTGGAGTGCCTCGTCAAACAAGATAAGTGAGAGGCGCTTCGCTGGATTCTCTTTGTTGAATTGGGCCAACAGAGCTTCGGTGCGCGTCCGCACGACGTGAATATTCAAAGCCATCTCATAGATCTTCGGCGCCTCTCGCACGAGTTCTCCATACTCATCGAATTCCGCTTCTCTCATGAAGTCGACAAAGAAAGAACCAGCAGTAGATGCTGCAGCAGAAGCTGATGTGGCCGCAGCGGAAGTGGCGTTATCCGCGCCTTTCTCTTTCGCACCAGTGGATGCTGCGATCGCGGCGGATGGTGGCTTAAGCAGCACGGTCTCGCAAATCGCGCCCACTTCTTGTTGGAACTTCACTTTGTCGTCGTTCGTCACCAACCGATCACTGAAGACGCGCTCGCTCTCGTGGCGCCACAGTCTGACTAGCACCTTATCACTGGTGATACATTCCGTCGGTACTCGAAGAATGCCCTGAAAGCATCGACTGAGTTCTCGCAAGCTGAAGAAGTAATGGAACTTTTGTGGCGTCGGCAACATTGCTTTGCGCATCCAGAGCCACAACTGAACAGATGCTGCTGCTAGCCGGCCGGCGACGTCCCCAATGGGTTTTTTCTGATCATGTTCCACAGCAAATCGAGCCCGTATCATCGAACCAAAGATGGCTTCCACGACATCAGACGTCGGGGCCAGCAAGTTAAGCACAACGAAGTGGCGCTTCAGTCGGTTCGGGAGGTCGTTCTTGCCACCCTTCGGATGCGGCATCGCGCCAATATATCTGACATCTTCGATCGTTTTAATGTCACCCCGCTTGTCTTTGTCGAGGAAACACAAACTGGCCGTCTCGATCAATTGGCGTACCACTTCGAGCGTTGGCTGATCTCCCCACGCGTTCAAAGCTGGCATCGAGATGTCGTCCAAGAAAAATGTCAGTTTCTTGCCGTTTGCCGGACCGAACGTCTTGCCTCCTCGCTTGTCGAGTTCGGCTTCGATCATTGCCTGAAGCCCCCCAGGTGTCGAAGTGCCTGCAAAGATGATCTGCTTGAACAGCAACTGTTGTGCATCGTTGCCGACGCCGCTTCCAATCGCTTCCGAGGACGTTGGATTCTGGAGGTTCTCGAAAAAGAGACGAACAATGGTCGACTTTCCTGTCCCAGTCTCGCCAACGAGCAGTACAGGACTGCCACTTGCTCGAAGGTGATGAAGAAGAAACAGGATGCGAGCCGTATCTGTCGTGGGCACGGTCACACTTGCCACGTTGGTATCTTCTTTGAGTACGAGTTGAGCGTTCTCGTTGGTGGAGTTCCACTTTTCCCACTCCATAGTGGACGAATGGAGGAAGAAGTCAAAGATAGTGTCTTGCACATTTGAACTTGACGGCAAGAGTTGTGATTTTGTCTTGAGAAACTCGTGTAGCGCCACTCGGTCGTCACCGTCGAGTACACCTCCAATGGCCCATGCGATGGAAAAGAGAAAAACCCGTTCGAGCTCAACTTCCAAATCTTGGAGGCCTTCACTGAGCTCACACTGATGCAAAACGCTTTGAAGCAACGTGAGGCAACTTTGCATCAACGCAACTCGTTGACAGTGGATCACAGGGTGGCACTGCCGAGCAATGAAGGTGAACAGGTCCGAGTTATTGCCATTGCCGACAACGTTGTGTACACACTTTGTGAGAATCTCTCTTTGCTGGTCATCACATTGCCGCACTTTCAGCCAGCTTTGTACGACAGGTTCCCAGTCAAGATCTGTGTCGCTCACGTAGATAATACCCGCACGAGAGACCGTTGCAGGCGACGCATTACGGAGGTCTTCGACTTCGAACATGAGCTTGCAGTTGTCAGTCATTGGGAAGCGGTCGCCGTTGGCTAGCGTCAATATCTTGTTATCGTCCAGGACGGTGTTCAGGTTCTCGATCCATATTGCGTCGACGGGGCCATCACAGACGATCCACGAGACATCCTTGCGCGTGCGGTCGTTGAACTTGGCCCAGATGGAAGCAAACACTCCGTCTACCCATTCGCCGCTCAGCTTATCGGTTTCGCCGAACATCTCCTCCGCGCGAATGGCCTTCGGATTCATTCGTATCTGCTTGTGAGGCGTTTTTGTGTGTGCACTGAGTGTGGATTGGAGAGTCCGGTAGATCTCGGATTTCCCCGCACCAGCGGGGCCTACGACGATGATGCCATGCCGCACAAGGGTTGTCTCGTACAACTGGAGCACCTTGGCAGTCCATGGGCCATGGGCAATGCGATTGTTCTTGGCCAACACATTGTGCACAACCCGCAATATTTCTCCATGCTTTGGCGTGGGCTGGTGGTCAACGCTGGGGAAAATGTCTTTCAGCAATGCCAGGAAAATAGGGATATCTTGGGCGACAAGCTTGCTGAGGTTCATGTCGCGCAGCGTAGTCATCAATATGAGCTCTTCGTTCGCCATGAGATTGTCCCGCTTCGTCGCGCCAGCCGTACGAAGTACGGACAAAATGTTTCGGAGGCCAAAATCGTAATGGCGCTGCTTCGAGAGCTGTTCCTCACAGATTCCGTACAACGTCTTGAACTTTCGCGCTAGTTCTGCAAACGCATCATATCCGACGGAACACAGCTTCACCTTGATGATAATTTCGCGATCCGGTACCATCATCGAGACACCACGGAAGAGAGCCTTGAGGTTCTCTGGTAGTTCTTGACGGCCTTGGTATCCTGGATTCATCGTGATGAAGTAAGCAACGTCTGGATGCAATGCAATCGCCTGGGGATCACCGGGGAACGAAAAAGAGGCAGCGACTAGCCTCTTTGCGTTTGTGATTGCGAGAACTTGTTGAGCCACAACGGACAGCACCGGCAGCTCAATACGGTTAAACTCATCGAAGCAACCCCACAGTCCGCCTTGACACAAGCCTTTAAAAATCTTCGCCATGTCCGAAAATCGCTGCTGATCTGTGCAGTTTGTGACGATGACGTACACGCCGAGGCTTCGGCCAAGATCTTTCACTGTCTCCGTCTTACCCGTCCCTGCAGGGCCTGCGGGTGCGCCACCAAGGTGCATACCCAAGGCCTGGCTGAGGGTTATGTATGCGCGATCGGTAAGTGGTGTAATCACCAACCGCTCTTTACACCCAAGGTACTCGAATGCGTATTTGAAATCCACATCGCAGATCGAGATCTGACACAAGCCGGGTCCACCAGCACTGTCAGTCAAGGATGGCTCTTGAACCTGACCCGTGGTTGGTTTCCAATAAAACCTGGCCTGCTTGAGCCACTCAAAATCGTTCGCGTCTGAGATCTTCTTCTCTTTGTATAGTCGACACAGCTCCGCAAAACAATCGCGTTGATGGACTTGAATCGTGATCAATGTTTCCACTTTCGTGCGCGTCATTTTCGTCCCAAGATCGGTCAGACACCACGACGAAAGCTCAGACAACATTGTCGAGTGCTTCTTAGCGGTAGCGGTCATGATGCCTTTGGTGGACCGACACTTCGCGAGTGCTTCTTGGCACTCGGCAGTCCAGCTGAGCTGAATACCAAGCAGCGCAAACTGTCCACAGAACTTCAGCACGAACTCTCTCAGTGAACCTCCATTTGAGCACTCGGCTGCCGTCTGCCGACAAATACTCTTCATCGTGCGACGCATTTCCTTCTCGAGTGTGCACAGCCAATCTTCAATGTTCCCGTCCGCCAGGACAGGATTGACCAGCGTGATAAGTTCTTCGTCGCTCCCCACCATCGATTTAAGCTGCAAAATCTTGCGCTTGTCACCGCCATTCTTGTTCTCGTGAACAACCTGATCGACCGAGTCGAAAATCTTCTCATAGTACTGCTGAACGGATGTCGGATCGGAACCGCGCGACAGTATCAGCAGTAATAGGGGGTTGGAAACAAAGTAGAAGCGCGGAAATTTCTTCCGCTTTTGCTCCAAGTAGCCTTCGAGAGACTTCTGACACTTTTCGAGTTCACCAAAAAGAATTGGTAGTGTGCTGCGAAGTAACTCGTTCGAACAACAGAGCACCACAGTACCGATCTCAGCAGCTTTAGCCATGATCTTGATCCAGTCTTTGTCGATCTTGGCGAACTTCTTGGCTTCTAAAGGCATCTGCTTCGCAATATCCCCTCCAGTAAATACGGACTCGAGCGACATCCAAAGCGTCTGCACTTTGATCCACAACTCGAGGGTATCGGACGTATCCGAAAGCTGAGCAAGTTTGGACTGTACGCTATCTTTGAAGAAGACGACGTGGCGCATGCTGAGCATAGCCTGGAGCTGGAGCTGGCTCTCCTCGAGGTCTTCCATAATGAGACCGTAGCCTTTGAGAATCGGCACGTTCCGAGACCGCCACTCACCAAACTCGAATGAAGTCCCCGCCCACCGCTCCTTGATGTCCTTGATTTTCGTCTCTATCTGCAACTGCTTCTCGGCACTTTCACATATGTATTCGATATCTTCTTTCCACTGGAGTAGCTTTGCGTGAAGTACATCTTGGAAGGTGAAGGACTCGCTTTCCACAGGGAGAGGCTTGCCGCAGGTTTTTACGACCTCCTCCCAGTGGCGTAGCTTGATGCTGTCTTTCGCGAGCTCCTTGATGAGAGGCAGAATTTCAAGAAAGTCGTTGATGTCTTTACGCAAGATTGTATAAGCCTCCCACTCATGGAGCGTCTTGTTCAATTTCTTGAATCGCAGGTCAAAATTCGTGAATGTGTCGGTCATTTTGGGAAGCGCCGAGCTGACTTGACTCCACAAGACGAGTTTGAAGTCTTCCATCGCGTTGACCACATCCATATAAAGGCCATACAGTTGGTCGAGCAGTGTGAGCTCTTTCTTCGTCCGCATCAGATCCGCATATTCAGTGGGCCTCATACCGAAGAGCTCCTCACCCGCGCTGTACACTTCAAGTTTGCGTTCTCGGATGAGAATAAGTTCTTTGAATCGTTTCAAACGCTCGACTGCTTCAGCTGGCTGCAGTCCTGATACAGTTGGACCATGTTCATTGTACTCGGCACGGAACTGAAGGACGTCGATTTGGAAGTCTTTGACGTCCTTGATGAGTTGCTTCTTGAAAGTGCCTTGCACCTCTGACAAATTATCCGTCACTTCTTCCGCGTAATCCACCAATTTTCGCCATGCACCGCGGATCACCGACTTTTGATCCATTTCTTCTTTGTCCATGTATCCTCCGGGAAGGTAATGCTCCAGCATCTCGTACATGTCCGTGATCGGATTTATCTCCATCTCAATAGCAGATTCGCGTTCGCGGATCTCTTTGAGTACGCCCATGACAAAGCGTAGAACGTCCAGTGAATCCACTGGTGTGTTGAGCTTCGTTGTTGTGATGCGAATGTACTCCATCAGATTCGTCAAAGCTGCTTTTGCTTGCTGATGCACTCGATCTGAGTATTGCACTTTCCATTGGCGGCACTCGTTGCGAAGTTGGAGTTTCAGGTTTTTGGTGTTTAGTGAAAGAACTGCGATGTTGTGGACAGGGGCGATGTGATTGATCTCGGCTTCAACACTCATAAAATGCTTCAGCTCGCTTTCAAAGTCTTGGATCGACGGGTTCCGCTTCATGAACTGGTTATACCGGAACTCCATGTCCTCTTTCCATAGCCAGTCGTACTTCTTGAAGGTGGTCAAATACTCGTGCACTTGATTCTTCGTTCCGTGTAGTGCACCGGTCAGTAGGATCGCAACTTTGATTATTTCAGTGTCACACCCGAGCTTCTCAAAGAGGGAGACGCGCGCTGACTCTGGGAAGATATCTCGCTGGCCCCATTCATACAATGATTTGGAACACTTCAAAACAGCGACTGCCGACCGATTGAGTGCTTTCTGGATGTCATCAAGTGAAGGACTCAGTCGCACTGACGGCACTGAGAGCTGCACGTCGACTTCAAAGAATGGCCGCTCAAGAAAGAGGAATCCGGTCCCTGCTTTCGAACACACGCGTTTCTTGATGGCATCAAGTGAAGCCTTGGTGGCGTTTAGAAGAGCACGATAGAACAGGTTCTTGTAGTAGTTGCGGAACGCTGACAACGACTCGGTGTCGTTTATGCTCGTTGACGTTGCGGAGGATCCATCGAGTGTGTATTCGCAGATCAATCGGAGCACATCTTCGACGGCATTTTCGATTTCCACATTCTTGGCGGCGAGAAGTGTTGTGACGGTCGATACGTGTTTTTCTTGCATTCGCACGAAATCATCAAGTGCAAAGGACTGATCTGTGGGTAGGTGCACGAGCGACGCCTTGGCAACGACCTTGAGATTCTTCTCAATGCGATTTTCGATGATGTCGTACACGTTGTTGATTAACTCCTCTAAGCGCTGGAGGGCACTGTGCACTTGGCCCTTGTACGCGTCGATGTTCATGCTCGTCCATGTGAGAGTCACCATGCCTGGTCGTAGCTTCAGCTGCAAATCTTCAAGATGTGGCTTTAGCAATGTCGCAGTCACTGGGATAATTTTCGAGATCACGCGATCATACTCCTTCAGTGTGTATGACAAGTCGTTATAGTAGAGCTTGAACTTGTCCTCTTGCAACAATACCATCTTCGCGTTCTCCGGGACTTCGATGCCCATTCGATCGAGGCATTTCGCTTCCCGAATCAGCTGGAGAATCTCCTTATCAAAGTTGACGTACAGCTTTCCCGTCTCTGGATGCTTGATGATCAAAGTTGCATGGAGCCCCGCCTTAGCAGTTTCGACTGACCTGCACCATGCTTCATACCACAGGTATTCAAACGCCACCAAAGTGCGCGCAACCTTGTTGTACATCTTGATGATCTTCTTTGAATCCTTCGTCGATAGCACGGTCGGGTTGCTCTCGAACTTCCGCATCGGTTCTTCGATTCGCCGTAGCAAGTGACGCGACCACAGGATATTGCCCGCGACAGGCGGCAGGTTCCTTGCAATGGGAGGGTCGTGACGATATTTTTCGTAAATATCCTGCACGTTTGTCAAGTCGAGCCCATAGTTGTGAAAGATCACCGTAAACTTCGAGTCGAGGTCAGCACGTAGGGACTCCCGTTGCAAAATGGATTGGAACTGCTTCAGCAAGTGGAGAGATTGCTCGATGCTCGTGATAGAGTCGAAACTCACATTGATGAATTGCTGTAGAGAAGCCTCCAGATCTGATATCTGAATGTTGAACTCAACGTAGTCACGATCAAACTTGTTGTTGTGGTAGTCAAGGAGGTCGTGCTTGTGAGCTCGAAATTCGTGGATGATCGTGTGGAAGGACTGCAGCAATGTGTCCATTCCTTCCAAAGAGTGATTAGCGAGCGAGCGGAATTGGTGGATCGTGCTGAACATGTCGATCAGCTTCACAACGCGACGGCAAAACAAGTCGAATTTGCCGAAAATCTGCGTCTCACTGAAGTCAAATTGCTTGCCTTTGGGCATCGTCAGCAGCTTGTCTTTCGTGAGGCGATATTGTTCTTGGTATGCTTCATTGAGTTTGAGGCATGCCTCTAAGTCTAGCAGCAGTGTCTCCGGGTCTTTCTGCCAGATGGATTCAGGCGGTGCGTCGCCAAGTATGCTCTTCTTGCAAAGTGCAATCATCTGGTTCGTGATCTTCATGAACAACTTCGTCATCCGTTCGGTCGTGTTGTAGTACCGGGCAATGGTGTGGATCATCTTGACGGAGTTCATCAGTGCTGGCAGGGAATCCACGACCGTGGATGGATTTCCGGAGTAGAGCGGTTCGATGAATCGTTCCAGTGTTGCAAGGTACTTCACATTGTCTTTCGCCTCGTTTGCGGCCTCCGTGATGTTCGTGTCGATCTGCTTCCACTGACGCAACAATCCCGCGATATTGAGTTTATCAAGCGAGCCGTCCTGCAGCTTCGAGACAACGTTAAGCACGCCTGTGACCATCTTGCATTCTTTAGTCTTGAGCTGTTCCGTGATGCCCATCAAACGTTGCAGCCTGCGCTTCCAGTACTCAAGTTCCGTGTGCGGCCCAGCGTCATGTGATTCCCATCGGGTCTGATCGTTGTCCTCCAAGTAGGCTTCCGTCTGCTTGCACCAGTCCTGGAGTAAATCTACAAAGTGATACACCGCGTGGTCGTCCCCAGAGAGCTTCGATAGACTGCGCGAATCACTGGCGTCGTATCGCTTGTCGGGCTTGCGCAAGTCAAGTCCTGTGTTCATGGCCTTGAGGTTCTCTTGGATGTCACCCACGAACGACTTGAGTCCGTGCATGAACTCGTGACGGGAGTCACCATCGGCGTCACCCCATTCCGGCTCTTTCCTGAGTCCCAACAATGGAAGAAAGATCTGAGCAAGTGTCGTCTCAATCGAAAGCAACACGGACGGGTCGAGCACGCCGTACGCGATCAGGTGGTCGTTCGCGACCGCCGGGTCCACGAAGAACTGCGCGGCAGCTGACGTACTCTCGAGCGTCGCTGTTTCCGGCACAATCGCATGCGATCCACCACTCTGCGTCAGTTCCGCAGATGCACGCTCGCGCGGCACCTTGGCCAAGTACATGGCGCGCCCGCGTAGCGGCTCGTCGAGCCCGTCGCAGACAAAGAGCTCTCGGCGACGCTCCGTGGAAGAGGTCGACGATGCACCTTCTGCAGCACTATTGGCGTCATCATCGTCGTGGCGCGTCTGGTAGTAGAAGAAGATCTTGCGTGGGCCGTCGGCGCGAAAGAAGTGGGCGAGTCGCTCCATGTTGCGGTTCGTCTTCATGAGCTCTTCGACCTGCGCTTCGTCCGAAAAGCCGAGTCCGATCTGCAGTCGCTGGACGATCCATCGATGCCGCGCTTGGAACGCCATAGCGTACGGAGGCAGAGCGACCGCGAGACAGCGGGTTCCGCCCTCACGCGTCGGTGCGTTGCTTTCCTTTGCCCCGCGGGATTTTTGGATGCCGCGCACCGCGTTGGTTCAACATCCACCGGCGTCTCTTCGTGATGGCCGTTCCAGAATCACATGTGGTGCAGACGGTGGAGCGGGTTACACTCATGGCACTCGTGCTCCCTCTCCCAAAGGCAAAAAAGTGTAACAAGGTTTAAAACATGGAGGGGGTGTTTCGAACACGTATCTTTCTTTCTTCAGAAGCGGCCATCAACAACCCCACGAGAGGTTACGTTATGTGACAGCGTGCATGCCGACCCTCTCTCCCGCGTAAACGGTGTCCGCCCGTTTGTTGGTTCGTCGCCACCGCCAACTCTCCCATCTCCTTCCACAGCCGACAAGCGTGGCCAACAAAAGCCATCAGAAAGAAAAAGAAGAAAGAAACCTTTCGTGGCTCGGTCACTTCACTGAGCGCAGTTCCCCGCCAACGTTTTCCCCGCTCAACTTTCCAACTTCTTCACCAAATCACCATGGCGTTTGTGAACAAGCTAGAGCTCGAGCTGGCGATCGACACGTCGTCGACGCGCGTGCGCGACCTACAGGACTGCGTGCGCAAGGGCGTAGAGGGCGTGACGCTGGAGGAGGTCGCGGAGGAGGTCCGTACGCTCGTGGCACTGCGCAAGCAGCTACAGCAGTGGCAGATGGAGGAGGAGGAGACCACTGTGGCGGACGTCGAGCCCCACGAGGAGGAGGGTAACCCAGCGACGTCCCCTACGAACAGCAGTGGTAGTGCCGGCAGCAAGAAGAAGAAGAACAAGAAGAAGAACAAGAAGGCCGCGGCGTCGGAGGAGGAGGAAGCGGAACCCAAGTCGAACCAGACCGACGTGCAGGCGGTTGCCCCGGCCGAGGGGACCAAGGAGGTCTCTGTGGAGGCCGAGTCGAACCAGGTTGAAGCGGCCCGCGAGGAGATCCTCGGGGAGATCGGCACGACCACGACCACGACCGAGAGCAAGTCGTCGGAAGATGCAACTGTGACGACCACTGAAGCAGTGGAGAAGTCGACGACCGCGACTGAGGAGGTCGAGGCCGAGACGTCGAGCGTTGCGGAGGGAGAGACGACGGCCGTTGCAGACGAGCAGGTCGAGTTGGCTGCGGTCGCGGACGAGCAGGTCAACGCAGATGGTGCGCTCGCGCAGCGTGCGGAGGCGCTAGAGGTGAAGCTGTCGACGGCCGAAGCGACGATCGCAGCGCTGGAAGAAGAGCTCGTGCGCCAGCAACGCGCGCAGCGCACGCTGGAGGTTCTTGAGGAGAAGATGCGCAAGGTGGAGAGCGAGCGCGAGGAGCAGAAGAAGAAGCAGGCGGAGGCTGAAGCCGCTGCGGAAGAGGCCAAGGCGAAGGCAGCGACCGAGGCCGAAGCGAAGAAGCAGCAGAAGGCTGCTGCGGCCGTGGCGAGGGCCGCGCTGGACAACGAGATTGCCGGCCTTAAGAAGGAGCTTGCGGGTGAGCGAGAGCAGATCGCAAAGCTTCAGGCCGCAAACCAGTCGCTATCTGAGTCGGAGTCGTCGCTCGTCGGTGAACAGAAGGAGCTCCGTGGCAACGTTAGCGACCTGACGCAGAAGAACAGCACTCTCGCGAAGAAGCTGGAGGATGCCGAGAAGACCGACCGGCTGCTGCGCTCGGAGATTGCGCGTCTCGAGACGTCGATCCGCGAGGCGCAGGAGGCCGTGCTGGAGGATCGCACCAACTTTCAGAAGCTTTGGAAGACCATTGACGAGTTCCAGAAGTCGAACAAGGATCTGACAGAGAAGAACACGCGTCTGGATGCGGAGATCAAGAGTGTGCGCGTTGAAGCCGAGAAGGCTGAGAAGGCGCACAGTGCTGAAATGACGGAACGTGTCACCGTACTGCAGACGCAGGTGACGACTGTGACGAGCGAGAAGGAGGAGTTGACGGCCACGGTCGAGAAACTGACGGCGGAGAAGACGGAGCTGATCCAGACGATTGAGCAGTCGAAGGAGACCGAGTCGGTGTCAGCGGAGCGCCTTGCGAGCGCTGAGCAGCAGCTCGCCGAGCTCAAGAGTATGCTTGTGAAGGCCGAGGAGCAGCGCGAGTCGCTCAATGCCACGTTGACTAAGAATGGTGCGGCATTCTCCGAGGAGAAGACAGAGTTGGTTGCGCGCATTGCGACGTTGACGGAAGAGACGAGCGTGCTGTCGACGAAGGTGTCGGAATTGGAGCAACTCTTGGCGAGTGAGAAGAAGTCGTTGAAGTCTCTCGACGCAGAAAAGCAGGACGCAGCGGTGCAGATCCGTGCGCTCAAGGATGAGCTGCTTTCCGCCAAGGTGGCCGCCGAGCGTGCGGTTGAAGAAGGCGCCGCTAACACCGCGAAGGTGGTTGAACTGAGCACGATCATTGATACGATCAAGCTACAGTTGAAGGAGACGTCGAAGAAGCTCGAGACAGTCACCTCTGCACGCGCGTCATCGGCGGCCGAGCTCGATACTCTCCGTGCGGCTGCTGCGACTCACGACGACGCGCTGAAAAAGATGCGTGCGGCTTTGCTGGAGGCCAACGAGGAGCTCAAGCTTGTGCGTTCGAGCGTTCAGAAGTGGAAGGCGTCCGCTCAGACTGCCAATAGCACCATGGCCGAGAAGGCGTCGGAGGCTGATAGCGTCCGCAAGCAGCTCGCGAAGGCGCGCAGCGAGTTGACTGCTGCCAACACGTCGCGCACTCAGCTGACGGAGTCGGCGAAGGAGAAGGACCGCAAGATCGGAAAGCTGACGAGTGAGCTGCAGTCTCTGCGTGAGGAACTGTCCACCCTTACGCAGTCGAAGTCAGCTATTGACCGTGAGAAGCAGTCCATCATCTCGAAAGTGGATTTGCTCACGAAGGAGAAGCAGCTCCTCGTTCAGCAGGTTGACCAGGCCGGCACGTACCGCCAGTTGCTGCTCACGCTGATCCCGTCTCTCGTTGCCGTGATCATGTACGCTGCATACAAGTAAAGTCGGAAGTGAAACTAGCTCGCAACGAGAGTCGCCCCGCTCCACATTTACATCCTGTTTATCGCAAATGTAGCTCTTCGTTGTATAGATCCGTCTGAAAAAATTAATTCTAGAATCCACTGAGCCATTCGAAGTCGCCCTTGTACTTCTGGCCGATGTTGACGCCTTGTCCGGTTTCACGCGCGCAGATCTCGCGGAACTCGGCCGTTGCCGCTGCATCCAGTGGGGCCTGTGATGTGGGAAAAGGTGAGATCAATGGAATCAAAGCAGGTGGGTGCCGCTCGAAGCACTTACGGCGAAGGATCCAATCTTCGTCGCTTCCCATGAGGTGCCGGCAAAGAAGGGATGGTTCTTGATCACCTCGCACGTGTTCTGAGCGAAGTTTGCTTTCACGTCTCGGTAACCGAGCCGGTGTGTCAGATCTGGACAGAGAAGTTTGTGGATGATATCCTTGAGCTCAGCGCTCGTGTTCTCGGGCCATCCGATGTTGTCCTACAAAGAATATCGAGCGAGCGTGTGAGCCACATCTAGTAAGGTATTCAATGACACAATCATCTTACCGGGTTGAAGGACGCAATCTGGTTGAGGATCTCGATATCATCTTTTCGCTCGCGAGAGAACGGTGTGTGGCCACACAAAAGCTCGTACATCAACACTCCAAGCGCCCAGTAGTCGGCCGCAATATTGTGACCTACACGGATCATTGGGAATAGAGTGAGCATGGTTCGCGGAAAATTTCACTACGTAAGGCACTAACCTTCACCCTTGATCTGCTCTGGAGACAAGTATTCGGGCGTTCCACACACCGTGTACGTGCGACCTCGGCCCACGTATTTCGAGAGTCTACAAGAATCATCAGTCTCGTCATCAGCTCGTGGAATTGCTATACCACTTCAGAGACTGACAATCACCTGAGATTGAGCATTCGGATGTTGCCACTCCGGTCGATCAGCAAGTTCGTAGGATCAACTGTGCGGGAGACGATTCCTTCCTGTACAACAAAGCAGCATACCAGTGTCAGCACGGACCTATCAGCAAACAACTCACCAAACGTACCGAGTGCAAGAATTCCAGGGCTAACACCACTTGTGCGGCATAATACCGGACGAACGACTCGCCGTGCGGTTCACCGTCGAGAAATGTGTCGAGGTCACCGATGATCTGTGTGTCGTAGAGGTAGTGGATGTCCGTCTCGTTTGTGTTGATACCACACACGTGAGGAACCAACGCATTCTTGTCGTAGAGGGACACGTAGATATCACGTTCACCGCAGATGTGCGTTTGCATGCTTGCGTCGAAGATTGCTTGCTTGCTCACTGTGCGCAGAGTCAGGTACGCTGGCGGAGAGACTCCTTTAACTGAAACGAGCCGGACTGTGTTGGTTGGATTTGAGAAAATCGTGCCGACAACTTCGATGTCTTCGATCGTCTTTGGGAGTTGTGAGCTCGTTTCTTCATCCTCAAAGAGCACGAATGTCTTTGACTGCACACAAGAAATGTCAACAAGGCTATACAACTGATTAGCAGCACGAAACCTTACCGAAGCAGTCTTCCGTGCAGCAGATATTCTGTCTTTACGGGCCCTTCGAATTTTGTCCTTCTCGAGAATGGAGGAGAGCTTGCCAACAGCTAGTTCGAGAGTCTCCTTATTGATAAAAAGGCACTCCGTTCGTTCAATAGCACGCAGAGTTCGTTGGCTAGAGATGCGAACGTGGAGTCATATTCGTCAGCACACAGACACCACGTAGCCAATGACGAGTAGCATAGCGAACCTTATTGAGCGTCGACGAACAAGTGATGTCTCTCCGAAGTAGTCAAAAGCCTTCAGCTGAACGGTTCCAAAGCTGCCGGATCGCGATGATGCTTCCACCTTGCCGCTTGTTATCAGGAAAAACCCTTGTTCGTTGTTGCCCTCGTGCACGATGACTTGCTCTGGCGCGTACGAAACAGTCTTCATTTCTTCTGCGACAAGATTCGTCTGCGCAACAGTGAGCGGACGAAGCATGCTGATCTGACGCAGGCGTTGCACAACGTCTCGCATTGGGCGACCACGCATCAGAATAGAGCGAAAAGCAAGCCGGTCAAGAGCCCAGAGAGCCCCATCTTGTTTGGAAATGACCGTTGCGGCGCGGGGTTTCGAGTAGATCAGAGCCAATTCACCAAACGTGGGGTGAATGTGAGCGCTCGACTTATAGACGTGGATGACATCACCATACTCCTCAGGTGTGGTGTCGGATACTGAAGTTGGCATCACAATTGGCCCGTTCTCATCTGTGAGGACGCGTACTTCAAACTCGCCTTGATCCACCTACCGTCGCACCAATAACAGACCGTTAGAAATCACCTATCTCTGGTATAGTCAATCTGGATGTTCGGACTGACAAGGTAGAAAGTATCGCCGGGGGTGCCCTGGCGAATCACGATATCTCCAGCTTTCACGTCCACCTTCTTGAGCACTGAGATTACTTCGTGAACCTGGTGCGACAACGTTTGGTTAGTTTGTGAATAATGGGTTGGGCTACAGATCAAACTTACCTTTTCATCGCTGAGGTGACTAAACAGAAAGTTTCCCTGGACAATGTCCTTGATCCACTTCACCTCGTCGTCAGACTTTGCTGGCTCGGCTGCCGTTAGCACGTCTACGAGATCAGGTTGGTCGTCGAAGACGCCCTCAGTGAGAGAGAGTCGAATGGCTTCGGTGCCAACGATAGTGTTACGTTGACCGTACTCCTTCCGTCCAATGCCGCGAACTGGACGCTGCATCGATTGCAGATCCAGAACTTCCCGTCCGACGTAAATGCTTCCACGCGCAAGGTCTCGTCCCTGGGTGATTCCGTCGAGGAAGATACAGACCGCTGTGATATCATCAGTGCGCACCTCGAATTGCAGCCAACGGTTGTACGCTTCTTCAACGAGCGCCTGGCATGCCTCAGACGGATCTTCGAACTTCTTCACAATGTCGACGACATTCTGGCTCGTTAGGAACTCGAAGACACCGTCACTTGCGATCACGATGAATCGATCGTGCATGTTGAGACCCTTGCATAGAATCTCTGGCTCAGCAACCACGCCAAGCTCTTCCGACACGAGATCTCCGATGCTTCGAGTGAACGCAGTCCCTGGATATTGGCCGTACGGGTGCCAAATACGAGGGGGGTCGCCGTTTTCGTCGATCTCCTCTCCTAGCGACAGACCCCAGTTTTCGTGAATGGGCTCAATACCTTCGACTTGATCAACCGTGAGAATGCGAGCGCCACACTTCTTCACACGTTCACGCTCGTCCTTCCGGAAGGGAGTCTGATCGATAGATAGGGGTTTGGCGATGAGGTTTTCAACGCCGTTCTCCCCCACAGGAGCTTTCAGATTTTCTTGAGCGATGATGGCGCGGGAATCGCCGACGTTAGCAATGTGGATCTCATTGCCGCAGAAAAGCACCGAGATTGCAGTCGTGCCGCTCATCGAGTCATCAAAGTCGGCTTCGTGCATCGCACGGTTCGTCTGAACATGAGCTCGTGTAAGAGCAGGGAGAATACCGACGTTCTCCTCTAAGTGGCTGGCGAGATTCTTGGGCAGCTGCAAGACCATATCATGAGATCAAAATTGTGTTCAGCACGAAACATAATCCTAGAATGACCCCAGATAACTGACTCACATTCTCTGCTGCGTACTGGGCGCAGACGTCGCCATACTGGCCATGGCCATCAAACACGGCGAAGAAGGCCTTCTGGTCATCACCTGTGAAGTGCGTTTCGCAGTAATACGAGTCCTGGTTCGCTTTCTTCCGGGCTGCAAAGCGTGACAAAACAGTTTTCTGTGAGAAATCGCATGCTAAATCTTCAGCTTGCGACATGCGCACGCACCTTCCGGGTAGTAACCGCGCTTGGAGTAGAACGAGTAGCGGAGGTTGTAGTTGCCGATGCGCACCGAGTGTGTCTCGCCTGGCACGTCCAGATCCAAACTCTCGCCGCGCGCCGTGCGCTTCCGCGGCGTGTGGATCTTCGGTAGTGGCGACATACTGGATGTCGAGGACATGGGCGTGCCGACACTGCCGAAGTTTGGCGTGCCTACACTTCCGTCCGCACCGCCATTTACAGAGGAAGTCGGGATCCGAGGCACCGAGTCATCAGCTTGGGGAGTGGGGATGACGTTGTCCGTCGGTTCGTGCGGCACCGGAGTCGGAGTGCTGGCCACTGTCTCTGCGGCCGTTGTCATAGCTGTAGCCGTGGCCTTGGCGTCGCCTCCGGCGACAAGCGATGCGTGTGGGATCGTCGCTGTGGCATCGTGTGAGCAGCAGTTGCCCATGGCGTCGGTTGCAGCCTAGTGAAAGTAACGGAAGCGATGCTAGCGCGACGGTCGTGGTGTGTGTGTGTGTGTTCTCGAAGCAGTGAACCACCGAACAGCCAGTCGCGATGGACCTGGGAGAGATGCAACGAGCCGTCGGGATCGCACGGGTCTGTATGTGGGTTAATGAAGGAGGCGAGTGGGCGAGCAATGCCGCGAGCTTTCCTTTCCCTTCCGCCGCGGGCTTTCACCTCTGATGCCGCGCACCGATGTCTCCAGGAGGCGGGCCGAGGCGTCTCCCCTGTCTAAAGCGATAGGTTCAGCCCGCGACATGCGAACTTAGCGAGTGCCCAAAGGAGTCAGATGAGCCAGAGACTTGGGTAGAGCAGGGCTGTTTTTGACCAGAACTCAGCCCGAGTGCGAGTGCGAGTAGAATTTCCTCAACGGAAGATTGCCAGTTCACCGCCACATTACCGGAATGGGCCAATGGCGCGGCGCTCGCATCCAAATTTTGCGGGCCAGAGTGATGGAAGCCGTCATCTGGACGGAGGTACCTCGCTTGCTTTAACTCGTATTGTAGTTGGCAGCGGCAGCAAGAGTTCTGTGTTGGGGATCCACTCACTTGCCCCAAGAGTCAACGCCATGCCAATGGCATGGCATTGCCATGCCATGCGTCAGTCCAAAGTGGTGGCGGGCCCAGCAAGCATGATCGCGGCCCCATCCCTGACGCAGACGTGACCCGTCCAGCTGGAACTCGGAACCCTGCACACGCAACCCATTTTTGTGCTGTGTCGCACAGGCCCAGCCGAAACGCACTTATGACGAACTTGTCTTCGGCATCGTACTTTATGCGAGTGCCCACAGTACTTTTTGAATTGAAGTGCCGCACCTCCATGTTTCCCATCTTCCTCGACCGCTGGCCCGAAGATTTCTCGACACAGGAAGCCTCGGCGCCCGGAAGCGTAACGATAGGCGGCAGGCGTGGCTCCACTGGGAGAGTCTACAGGAAGTGAAAAGAAGGGACGACATCAACTCACCGAGATGACGTCACGGTCGCGGTTCCGCACATGGACGTGGACGCGCATCGACGGTCGCAACGTGCTCGCAATGCCCACGCGCGACGAAGTGCATCTCTACGACAGTGAAGACTTTGTGCTCATTGACAAGATCGCGCCCTCGGGCCATCGCTCGTACATCCATGCTGTGCGCTGGAGCGCCTTCCACGGCAAGCTCGCGTCGCTCTCGACCACGCAGCTGATTGTCCACGCGCCGCAGATCGCTGCGGACACCGACGGCGCGACCGAGCGCGTCGCGTTCGTGCGCATCTGCGACTTTGACCTCGCTGGGCTGCTCACAGATGTGCGCGGCGTGGCGTTCTCGCGCTGTGCGGAGCTGCTGCTCGTCGGTGGACCCAATGGCGTCGGCATGCTCGACATTCGCGCATCGGTGCAGCTGCAACATGCCGAAGACCTCCGGCTCTCGAGCCTGGGAGATGCCGAAAAGAAGCTCGTGTGGAGCGATACAAGCGAACCTGCATGTGCCGACGTTGTCAAGTTCTCCCCATGCTCGTACGTCATTGCGGCGTTCCAGAAAGGAGCGAATGGTGTGCGCGTGTGGCGCACGGTGCGCGACTCCACGTTCACGCATGAGCTGGCGCGACGCGTCATTCAAGTTGAGACGCTAGAACACCCCGAACCAGTCGCGTACGCGTCGTGGAAGCCAGCAGCGACGCAAATGCACGCGGCAGTAGAGTACGACGGTGCCCGCAAAGCAAGATGGTTCGAGCCGCAACGAATGCTGCTCACGTGCACGCAGTCAAGTCGCACGATCCGCGTGTGGATCGAGAGTGAGTCGCCGCAAGGACGCGTCGTGTTCACACCAGCTCTTGTGTTTCAGCCGACCCTTCCGCTTCGAAATGTGCGTTGGGTGTTGTCGAAGAACCGCAATATTAGTGAAGAGAAGTTCCAAATCGTCGACACGACTGATGAGCAGCAGATTGACTGGATGTCGGGCGTGGATGAGAGCGGTGTGCTGCATCTCTATCAGCTATTAGGGATCGCGTCCAAGGCGCCACGCACGCGCGAGACAGAGCTGCGAATCAAAGTAAATGGCGATGAAGCTGGTGACGATACGCTTCGAGATGATGCCGAGAGCCACGGCTCAGTGACGAAGCTCATGGCGCTCGAGGAGATCTGCGTTATGGCATACTTCTCACAGAATTACTTTGGTCTCCCATCGAAGTTTGACATCGTGTTGCAGCGCTCGGATGGCATCCTGCTCTCATACATTTTCGTCGTCGACAAGAAGAAGGAGGTACAAGTGAAGAAGAAAACGTGGTATCGCAGCCATCTCGGGTCAATTGCTGCGTTAGCAGCGCATCCCTCTTTACCACTCATCGCCAGTGTCGACGAACACAGGAAGAACACAAGTGACACTGAAGGTCATCTCAGCAACGAGATTCTCATCTTTTGGATCTCGTTCTCGGCCTTCTCGGCGGAATCAAGGCTTGTGCCATCGGGAGTGCTGGAATGCTCGCGTGAAAATGGTCCCGTTTTGTGTGTACAGTGGATCCCGACGCGCCATTTCGATGCAACTCCACTGTTCTTGGTGGCGTACACATCTGGAGTTATAGATGTGTATGGTCGAGCAGCCAACGCACGCGACGTTCTGAGCTCTCCACGCGCAAGTAAGAAGTCGACGAGCCCACGCCACCCTCGTAAACTCCGAGATCGATCTCCAAGTTTATCGCCGTGGACGTTTTTCGACTATACCACCGGTCAATCAGGCATGGAATACGAAGTTGCCGTCGAGAAGAAACACGACGGTGTTGGCTTCGAAGTCGAAGTGCAGGACGGTGTGCTTCGAGTCATTCGGGTGACACATTCTGACCATGCCCGAATCTCCACAGGCGACGAAGTGATCACAATGAACAGCCAGCGTCTACCAGAAAAATCGGTCGAGAACTTTCAGGGTGTGGTGGACGCGCTCGCAATTGGCTCGGCGGTGCTGATCCGGTTTCGAGCGCAAGGACATGAACACGATGGTGATTTCCGGTCGCCCGATTTGTCGGCCCAGGCTTTGGACGAAAACGCCGAACATGTCAATGACTCCGACGAGTTTGTGGAAGCTCGAAAATTAAGTCGAGGTTTCCTGTCGAGTCCAGCAAGCGACTTTAATCTCAACGAGAGCTACGTGCACGCTGGGTCTGTTTCAATGTACGGAGGATGGCAACAGTTGCTCACCGCAAAAGTCGCAGCGAGTCTGCAGCTAATCTGCGTCAGCCCAGCGTATGCTGATGACGGCGAGTACATCCCAGGAACGGTTTTGATCTTCGGTGTTATTGGCGCTCTGCCTGGCGCACTCAGCGTGTGGAAGGGCCAGTTCTCGATCTCTGGTGTGCACACCTTTTCAGTCATGCCACTGCATATCAACGATGGTGCGGTGCTGAAGAAACATAACATTACGTCAATTGCGGGCGAGCGAGACTACCGTCAACGCGCGTTCGCCAGTACCAAACGAAGCGAATCGAACGAGGAGACGCTGAACTCGTTAGTATTCGTTGGGGATGCGTTGGGCTCGATACACCACTGGCGCTGCCGCATTACGGGTAGCAGTATCAGCTTTGCCATGATGTCAACGTGCTCTATCGATTCGTCGCCCAGTTCGACTGAGTCGTCGGTTGCGACTCCACTTGCGTTCAAATCCCATGCATTCTTCCGACGAGGTTACTTCAATTCCCGCCGAGCGCGCCGAGACTCTTCCGATGAAAGCATGAAGGGCGAAGGTATCCACCACATCGAAGTCGACGATCCGAATCGGATCGCCGTACTACATGCGTCTCGTCCGGATACGCTTCACGTGTTTGAGGGCGAGTCTGGCTTGGGTATGATGAGGCTTGAAGAAACAATCACTGCGGAAGGACGTGGACGCGTTTTGGGCTTTTGCTGGTGCAATGCTCACGTGGAGTTCAATATTGACGCTCTCGCAGTTCAGTACGAATCCGCCATCGTGATTTATCAATATGATATGAACACGCATCGATGGACTCAAATTGGCAAAGATGTCAGCACGGCCCTCGCGACGTTTGACTGTACGCGCGACTCGTCTGCGTTGTTGATTGGTGGCGGTCACATGAGCCGATCCGGTACGCGAGACGAAGAAACCGAAGAAATTCCTATCGTTCTGGGGAAGTGGGACGAGCCGGGGAACTTGTTACAAGACGCAATGGACTGGAAGGCCCCTGAGGCACCCCAAAAGCTGCCTGTGTGGCACCCGTATGTCATCGTGACTACACTATTCGGAATGCATGCGCGCGTCGGTGTGAAGGTTACGACCATGGCAAGCGACTCACCAGTGTTTGAGTTCTCAAAAGCCTTCAAGGATGCTGTACAGATGCTCAAGTTGCTGGCACAAGTGCTGGGCGATGACGCTTCGACACGTCTTAGTGCAAGTACTGGTGTTCTCGCTTTCAGTATTCCGCAAAGCAGCCGCGTCGGGGCTAAACCCACATTGCGATCAGCTGCGGCAGCGATCATGTTCGTCGGCCATGTTGGCCAGCGTGACTCAATTGGCCGTTACTCGACGGCGATTCACACAGATGCGTCGCTGAACAAGGCTGAGAACCTATTTGCCGACCCAGCCTATCCTCGTGGTGGAACAAATGGCGGTAGGCAAGCTCAGAGCTCCAGCATGTTCGGTTCACCATCACCGTCTGACAAGCTCGAAATGGACGAAGCAAGAATGCTCACGATGGCGGTTGATGACGTTCTTCAGGGCGTTGCGAAGAGAGGGAACGCGTTTATTCTCCTTGGCTCCTTTCAGCGTGAGCAGTTGTTGGAGCTCCAAGCTGTCTTGCACTTCGTGAATGCCGTACAGTCGCTTGGGTTCGAATTGGATGCCTCAGCAGCCGACTTGGGCGCCAAGCGCTACTTTGCGATGTTTCTCTTCGGTCGTTCACTGCAAACGGTGCTTGAAGGTCATAATGTCATGAGTAATCGCAAGATGAGCGATGATGCGGTGCAAGACGAAGTGGAGCGGAGTTCTCTAAACGCATATTTACGGGAAGCACCGTCGTCGGGTTTGTTATGGGCGCTCCACTCCAATGCACAGGCATTTCTGCTTGAACATTGTGTTACACTGCAGCCGTCATGGAAGAGCTGCGCCCCATGTGGCTCGCACTTTGGATCCGCGATATCAAAGATCTCCGTGCCGTTGCTGAACGGCTCGCCAAGGCGACGTACACGAAGACTCGCGACGCCATGAACGTGGCATTGTACTATATTGCTCTCGGGAAGAAGAACATTTTGGGCGCACTCGCAAAAATGTCCAAGGTGGAAACGAACAAGGTGAGTTTTTCGGTGTGGACATGAAGTGAGCGGCACGTGGCTGATCAATGTGTTTTGAACAGAACCTCGCTATATTCCTTGAGAACAATTTCGCTCAAGAGAGATGGAACAATGCTGCCGTCAAGAACGCTTACTCTCTACTCAGCAAGAAGCAGTATGAAACAGCTGCAGCATTTTTCCTTCTTTGCGAGCCTCCACGTCTCCAGGAAGCGCTCCGTTTACTTGCAGTTCGACTTCAAGATCCTAGTCTTGCGCTTATGATTGCACGCCTCGTCGAGCACAGAACGAGCGACTCGTTCTCACACGACTTCATGTCCCACTCTGGATCAGGCGCGCAAAAAGAAATCACACCAGCAGGTGAAGTCGCGAAACGGTTGCTGGAGTTCGACCTCATCCCTCACTTCCGTGAGCGGCACGATCGATGGCTCGAGAGCGCTGCTTTGTGGTGGTTGGAAGACTTCGAGCAAGCGTGCACAATTCTGCTACCGCAATCCCAGCCTATCGATGTGAAGCTCAGCCAAACTGATCAAGAGCACGGCAGCTTTGTACCCAACACGATTACAAGCGTCGCCCGCCAACTCGGGATTGTGTACCGGAGTCGATCGGTGACGTACTTCTTTGTGAACCTCACGTCAATTCCGATCTACTTTCAATTCCTTCACACCAGTGGCATTGACGCCCCTCTCGTCACATGGGCAATCAAGAAGTTATTGTCGGCTGCAAGCAACAACGATGGACCAGATTCGAAGAGCTCTGAGATTAGTGCGGTTGTGGGCATCGCCGCTCGAAGGCACAAACTTGCGTCAACAGCCGACATTGAGCACGCCTATTCTTTTGCGGCGTACGTGTGCAAGCGTAGCGGCATGAGCGACACCTCTGTCGTCGAGATGCTCCAAGCGCGCCATCTCGTCAACCTCCATGCAAAGGCCGAGCTTCGCCAACAGCAGCCGCACGTTTTGAATGACCTAAGTGAGTCCTTTGTTGGATCTCCGCAGCATCAATCCGACGATATGGAGCTAGCGTTGCCAACTTCGCCAAGGATGATGTCATTTCTTCAAGACCAACGTAAACCGCAATCGCCAAGTGCTCGTCCGCTTTGGGGTCGTCAATCGTCACTGGGCAGCGATTGTGTCTCTCCTCGTTGGGGTGCATCGGCTCGTCGCATGAGCGAACTCAACGACACGATGGATGCTGTGGGTTCGAGCCCAATGGTACACGGCATGAAGACTCTCCTGCAGCGATCCAACACGATGCATTGGTCGCTATCATCAGACAAAGGGCCGTCTTCATCGTTCGCCGGAATTAGTCCGTGGCTAAAGGCCCAGGTAGCTGACATTGAATGCCGTCGTTGGTCTTCTTCCGCATTCGTGGGCAAGATGCTCGGGATTCGAGTTGCTCGAGAGATGATCACCCATTTTCGAACCGAGTTTGACACCTGCTTCCGGCATTTTGTGGAAGGAGTGCCCCTGCGAGCCGAGCGTCATCGCGATTTCCTCGAAGAACTTTGCGCCCCTCTCTGTCAGCAGTTCCAAGTTGATCGCACCTACATCTTGGAGGCAGCACTCGCGGTCTTGCAGCCTCACGCGTACTTGCACATCGCAGAGATCTGCTTTTTGCTCTCTGTACTAGGAAGAAGTGCGACGCTGACAAAGTGGATCCAGTACGTTGCGCTGTCCATGCTCAAATCCTGTGGGACGTTTGCATCTTGCCGAATCACGGAAGCGATCTATCGGGATTGGGAGAGTCTCACGATTCAGCTCTGCTACGTGCTACATCTCGACGCCCAAGATCAGATTGATATGCCATACCAAGTCATTGCTCAAGTCGCTGTTGCCGTTCGAACGGGCTGCGTCTTTCTCAGCTGGTGTAGGCAACAGTGGCACGTAGTCCACCAAGCGATCACCCGCGCGTTCTGTATGTGGATTCTGTTGCGCATGGATGGAGCCGATGTACATGGACTGACTTGTTTGTGTCCCTTGCGTTTTGTAGATTCGCGCGTTGGTGAGCCAAGAAACGACGAAGACGTGAACGAGTTCTACGCCGACCTCAGTAAATTCTCCTTTGAGCAGAACCTCGAGCTCATTCGCAGCTTGCAACGGTGCCAAGACCCGAGCGAAGATGGCAAGCTCCCATCGTCCAGCGAGTTCACAACTGCGGGGGATGGGTTTGGGTATCTCTTTCTGCGAACGATTGCAGCCCACCTCCACGGCGATGACACGTCCATTTTTGACTCCTCCAGCCAGCCGGACGGTGAGCTTGATACCATCGAGATCGAGAAAACACCTCACCGTCCGAAGCTACACAAGATGTACAGTCTCATTCTCATGGTCTCTGTGCTTCGCACGCTATATGCGCGCGGTCAAGTGTTCTTACTGAGTTGTCATGGAGCCGGAAAATCTGGCCGAGCAGACCCTGTGGACGAGCTCGAGGAACTCGACATCTCCAGCTCTCTCTTCACGCCACGCAAAGTGTGGAAGCATCTGGCCGAGAATCCTCTTGATGGTCTTAGACGGTGGTATTCTCTCATTGAGTCGCACCTGCGCTGCGAGTTCGACTACTCGATCAAAGAAGTGACATGTATCTGCGGCCTCTATGGACTTGATGGCCGCTCAGCTAACTTGGCGTCAAAAGTACACGCACGGATCACCAAGTTCGAAGAGTCTCTCGCGCAACGAGAGCTAGGAACGCCTCACGAGCATCATCATCACAAGCACCACATTCATTTCGGCTTCCATCACCATTCTCGCAATGCAGGCGGTTCGGCGGATGGGATCGATACTGTTCAACATGTATTCCACTACCACTTGGAGGAATTCCTCGAAGCGATCGGCATCTCCGTTGCACTTCACCAGCGGCTGTTGCAGAGCAGCGATGACTACATTCTCTTACTCATGCGGCACCCCAAGTATGGCGTTCCTCTCTCATTGAGACGATTCCGACTGGAGCCACGAGTTCACATCAAGTGTTTTCTGTTGAAGGACGCGTTCTACTGGTTCACTACGACCACGAAGGTATTTGCGACAATCAGCGACGCTCAGCATTTCCTGAGTCGATGCTGCAAGGAGCGTAAAATCCGTCTCCTGGTCAAGCACCGCGGCCAGGACGCTCACCACTTCCCCGCTCATCACTTCCATAGACATGACGAGGATCAAATCGACGGCGAAGGCGAGGGCGACGACGGCATGACTCCGGAGAGCGATACTTTGGGACCACAAGGCGACGAGGAAATCATTCGCACGCTTTCCTACCAAGCAATGATGTTTGTGGATCCATGGGAAGTGGAGGCAGAAACGAACGTGTGTCGGTACATGCACAACATGAAAATCCCTCTCCACATCGAACTGGGCTGGGACCGCCTCAGTCCGATTTGCACGGCTGTGGTGGACGATATTGCCAAAGCTGTCTTTCACGGCGATGCAGAGCTTTGCGAGATGTGGCGGTCGACTCGCGGCGAAGGCTGGCTCATCACGTCCATCATCCAATACCAACTCGATGGCGTGCACTCGCACCGCAGTGGCCACGTCGAGACGAAGTGTGTTTTTGAAGAGGACAGCAAAGTGCCTTATCTGGTTGAGGTTCATTCTCGCAGCCAACGAAACGCGTTGTTCCAAGAAGTCGGGCTACCGCATCGCTTCGTTGGCGTGATCAAGGTACGAATGATGCTTTTGCGAGGATGAGGATGAAATGGGTCAATTGGTCTGACGTCTGTCGGTGTGGCTTACAGGTGAAGCTGATCGCAGGCAAAGGCCTGATTCCAGTCAAGTGGATTGAGTATTTCGTACGATTCCCTGCGAGTGCTATGACAATACCCGTAGAGTTCGTCTAACTCGACGTTTCTTGCTTGATCTTGGTGACAGAGCGATCCGTACGTGTTCTTCACCGTCTCTTCAAGCGAGCACGTTGATCTCAGCTACGACACGTGGAGTATCCAGACGTATCGCAGTCGGTGTGCACCGGGCGGCATGAACCCTGTATGGAATCACCCCGGGGAAGATGAATTCTCATTCCGTTTCGCCATCCCGACGCACCAACCGCATTCCACAGCTTCTGGCGACCCCACATCCTTTTGCCCCGATGAGCGCTGTACCGACACGAAGAGCAGCACCACGAACGGCTCAGCGGCGACCGAGCATCAGGCCGAAGACCCAACGGCAGCGGCCAGTGCGGAACGGATCTGGGACTCGGCGACGGCTCCCGCCAGCGACGGAGGCAAGCTGAACGAGTCGGTCGAGGTACTCGAATCGCTTTTCCAGCACTCATTCACGGGGCCGCCGCTGTTCCTGCACTGTGCTGTTTTCCACAAGACGAAGGTATTCGCGCACCATTTTATGGGACGTGGAAAGGTACGCAAACGCCACAAAGACGTCGTGAGTCAGCAAAGACAACCGTACTCAGGCCTGCTGTATTTCAAATGCTTGATTGGTTAGGTGGCGCTGACGTCGCTTGCGTCTGGCCATCCGATCGATGCGTGGATCCCGCTCGAGGGTGTCGAGTCCGGATCGCTTCATGTGCAGATCTCGCTCTCGTTCCAGCTCATGTGTTCGTCTGTCCACGGCGGCAGCAGTGGTGCGTGTGTGTGTTTGTGTGCTCGATGGTCTCACTCGCTCGCGTGGTTCCTGGCCAGTTCGAAGTCTAACGCTTGCATCTTCATGTCGCCCATGCACACAGTACACTCAGCCAGTTCCTACCAGCACCAACAGCCCATGTACGAGTTAATGAGCGAGCGTTCCGCGCACAGCAAGAGCGCAAGCGACAGCGGCGCGGCGTCCGCCACGGCGTCGGCAGTGACACCGTCGTCGTCCCATGGGAACGGTGCCACCGACGCCGATACGTCGCTGCTCGTGGACCAAGTACCGCCGCTCCCACCTCATCTGATGCCGCACGTGCCGCGATCGACGGGAAGTAGGTTCTGATGGCCTCGACCGCACGTGCGTCGGTCTGGTTGGCGTGCACAGCGCACAGCTCACGTCAGTCTCGCTCTGGTGTTGATGTACAAAAATATACAAACACTCGTGGACAATGGCTGGGCATACTCACCAGCAGTACGTGCGGGTCGAAGCGCAGTCGCTCGCCCTCGCCGGCATCACGGACGTGGTCGTCGGCGTGGTCCTCAGTGACCACGTGCCGGTGTGGCACAGCACGGCCACCGACCGTGCTGCCAGCGTCGCCGGCGTAGCTCTCGTCGTAGTCGTCGCTCGTGAGCCGGCACAGCTCGCCGCCGCGCTTGATCACGTCGAGCTGCGCCTCGCGCTGGGTCTATTCGCCAGACACACCACCATGAGATTCCCGCCAATCAATTGGCGCCATTTGTGTCGACACGCTCGTTCTCTCTCTATGCACTCACAGCAAAGTCCGAGACGTCGACGCGGAAGCGTTGGAAGCCGCCGTCGGGACACATTTCGCAGGCGTCCACCGGCAGCTCTGTGCCAAAGAGCGTGAGGTGGTGGCCACGCCGTGTCGTATCCGGCGGAAAGAAGTAGCCTTGGAACCACGCGGCATGCGGCGGGAAGCAGAGGATCGCGCGGCCCCGCAGCGCGGCACTGCCAGTGCTAGTGCCGGCACCGACGCCGACATCGGTAGCAGCGGAAGTGGAAGCGGATCGCATGCCAGCGGACGTGGCGTGTGTGTGGAGCTGCTCGCGCTGCTGCATGCGGCGCCGACGCTCGTGCGCGACGTCCAGAAACTCAATCTCGGGGTTCTGCCCGTGCAGCCGCCGGCGCTCTGTTACAAACGCGCAGTTAACAGCGACCACGCACAGCTGAGCCACGCGGCCGTGGTGGTGGCGGCGGCAGTGCGCGACACCGACAAGCAAACCGAACAAGATGCGGAACAAGATGCGGAACAAGATGCGGAACAAGATGCGGAACAAGACGCCGCACTCGAACAAGACGGCGACGACGACGAGCGGCAACTCAAACGCGCGCGTACGCAGCCGGACAACGCATCAACGGCACCAGCGGCAGCCGCATCGGTTGCTGCGGTCGTCGGTGCCGTGCTGGCCGAGCACGACGTGCTCCATCGGCTCGTCCACATCCAGACACTGGCGGTCGACGTACGGCACCGACGGCACGGCATCGGACGCCTGTTGGTCGAGCGTGTGGTCGCGCGCGCCGCCGCACTTGATCGAAAGGCCGCCACGTGCGTGCAGCTCCATGTCCACGCGGCAAACGCCGACGCGCTCGCATTCTACGCGCGCGTGGGCTTTGAAGAGCACGCGCGGATCGAAAATTACTACCGCCACTTGGTGCCGCGCACGTGCCTGGTGTTGCGCAAGGCGTTGTAAATAAAGAGAGAGAGCGACAAAGAAGAACGGACTGTACTAACTGCTCAATAGTAGGCACGCATCGTGGCCTCGGTGAACTGGTCATAGTCCATGGTGTTGTTCCAACGCGCGAGCAGCGGCGGCACGCCACGCGGCAGATTCGACGTTTTGCCGGCTTCCTCGGGGTTCCCGGTCGGCACGGCCATCTTCTCGGCCGGCAGCGGCTGCATGAACACGGCGAGGGTCTCGCGGTTCACGCCCGTGACCTGCGGGCCACGTACTGCGTGGGGCGTGGCCTGGAGCACACCGCCCGAGAGGATCTGCGAGGTCTCGCCAATCTGGTAAATGAGGTGGCCCGGTGGGATGTTGGCCTTGAGGATCTCGCCGCGTCGGTTCTTGACGTAGAGCCCGGCGGCCGGATCGGGATTCGCAATGACGTTGCCGTCGGCGTCCATGAAAATGGCCTGCACGAGCCCCGTGAGCGCGCCGTGGTCGTTGTGCCAGCCGCACCACGTGAACGACTCTTCGAGCGTCGCGGCCGCCTGCTGACGCGCAATGTCTTGTTCCGACACGGCAAAGTAGTGCAGCAGTCGTGCCTTGGCGCACTTGCCGGTCGAGATGATGCGGTGGAGCTTGTCGGTTTCGTATTCGGGGGTCTTGGACTGCACGAAGCGGTCGCACTGGTGCGCCACGAGCACGCCCGTGTCGACAATGAGCTGCCCGAGCGTCATGAATGCCCGTTCGAGCTCGGGCACTTCCGCCGGCCAAATGTTGGGGTGGTAGAACGACGGGTGGCGCGCAATGAGCGCATCGTCGCCGTTCGTGAGGTCGTTCACTTCGGGGTTGTTGTAGTACGAGCCCTTGGAAAAGTCGGGTTGCCCTTGGAGGTTCTCTTTGCCGTGGCTCCAGCCAAAGCTGTAGTAGGCCTCCTTGAGCGAGTACTGGTCCTTGACGCGCTCGGGCAAATTCGCAAACTGGAACGCCAGCGGCAGCAGCGTCATGCGCTTATCGTCGAGCTCGGGCACGCCGCTCACGGCGAGAATGCCCATGCCGTCGTAGCCAAACGCCGCTTCGATCTGCGCCGAGAGGTCGGCTTTGGAGACGAGGTCTTCGTACCGCACGACCGGCACGTCGGCCGATGCGGGAGCGGTGGCAGCAGCAGTAGACATGGTGGGCTCGTCGTCAACGAGGAAGACTGCGGAATGAGCGGATGCCGACGCCAGCCCGGCAGCTCTTTGTCAATTTGACTCGACGTGCCGCGACACGCAGTGGAGACGTCCCGGCTGTGTCACGCGTGCCAGTCGTGAGCAGCGCAGCGGGTTGAAGCGGCGACCAGCGCGGCAGAGGCGGTCACTGCCACTGGCACTGCTGGCAGTGTCAATGGCACGGTAGCCAGTCGCGCCGCCGCTCACTCATCGTACCGTGCGTGAATGCACGCCTGAATGTGAAAAAGCTGAAAACCCACCCAACCAGCGTGGGCGTTTGGTGAAATTCGTAATCCGTCGTGGAGCCAATCGGACGAGGCGGACCCAACGTTGCGCGAAGGTCGTTCGAATGTACCGAAGTTTTTTTCTATCCAATGGTTATGCGACTCTATTCCAATTGGATGAAAATAGAGGATGTTGAAGTGGTCAGTGGAGTGGTACACTGTACCACGAAGTAGTCTTGTCTCTTGCTCCAAGTGAGCCCGTCGATCGGTGGCACTAGCAGAACAAGATCGCAGCGACCGGCCGCAAACACCCGCTGCGGCGCGTTGAGTCTTCTCCTCTCTTGACCGCCCCGCCTTCCGCCTCCTTCGACCCCGTTCCTTCCATCGGTCGCAGATCCCAACGCGCCTCCTGCAGTGCCAGTCCATCGGCCCACTTCACCCATAATGAGCGCGCTTGGTAACCGACTCGCAGGCCGCGTGGCCGTCATCACCGGCGCTGGCGGCGGCATTGGCCGCAAGACCGCACTGCTCTTCGCCAAGCAAGGCGCCGCCGGTGTGGTCTGCGCCGACCTTAATGTTGCGGCGGCTGAAGAGACGGCGCACCTCGTCCAGGAAGAGCTGCGCAAGCATGGTCACAGCGCCGACGTCGCGCGCGCCGTCAAGGTCGACGTCTCCAAGGCCGTGGACTGCGAGAACATGATCAAGGTCGCTGAGAAGGAGTTTGGCAAGGTCAACATCCTCTTCAACAATGCCGGTCTCATGCACAACGACGACGACGACGCCATTGCGACGTCGGAGGCGGTGTGGGACCTCACGATGAACGTCAACGTCAAGGGCGTGTTCTTTGGCTGCAAGTATGGCATCCCGGCGTTGCGCCGCGCTGGCGGCGGCTCGATCATCAACACGGCGTCGTTCGTTGGCATTGTTGGCGCCGCGACGCCACAGCTTGCGTACACGTCGAGCAAGGGTGCGGTGATCGCCATGACGCGCGAGCTCGCGACGATTCACGCGCGCGAGAACATCCGCGTGAACGCCCTGTGCCCCGGCCCGCTCAACACGGAACTGCTTCAGAAGTTCCTCGATAACGACGCCAAGAAGCAGCGACGCCTCGTGCACGTGCCCATGGGCCGCTTTGGTGAGGCTGCCGAGATGGCCAAGGCCGTGCTGTTCCTGGCCAGCGATGACTCTTCGTACGTTACGGGCTCCAAGTTCGTGGTGGACGGTGGTATCACGGCCGCGTACACGACGAGTGAGACGCAGGTGGATCCGTTCGGCGGCCCCAGCGAGGTCTAGAGCTTGCGTCTCGAATTCTCCATCTGCAACCAACGGTATCCTTTCTGATGCGATAACCTCCATGGAGAACAGAATACAACAATACATTCCTCTTCCATGCTTCGCATCGATTGACTTGTTGCATTGATGCAGTCATTGTGTGGATAGTCCATGGGAATCACGTGCTTGTACGTCAGCACATCCAAGAGGAACTGACTGACAACGAGGCTTGCGAGCCAAGGCAGATGCAGCATACTACGGCGTATGGATGAGACTACGAGTGGCGTGATTGCGCATTATCGATCCAAGAACCCACCACCTGTGCAAGGGGAGCATACCGTAACGGAACAGTACGAAAGTGCAGAGCAGTGCGCAGAAATGCATGGAGTCAAGGAGCTGTGCTGTAGTAGAGTGCAGACGATTGTAGGCGACGCTACTATGGTGAGCGCCACTGCGTCGCGATCCACTCTCTACGTTAGACACGGAAGTTCCACTACACGAAAGCCAATACATACGCGCAGTTAGTACAGCAGCATTGGCGAGCTCCATGCTTCGCATGCGTAAACCACGTACCGACTTGAGCTTCGTGAGCGCGCGGAAGCCGTACTTCGAGAGACTCGCACCCTTGCCCGTGTCGCGCAGCCCCGTCCAGGGCAGGTACGGATCCAGCGCATCGCAGCGGTTCATAAACACAGTACCGGCGCTCAGCTGGCTACCGAGTCGCAGCGCGCGGTCCTTGTCTTTCGTAAACACCGCGGCCGTAAGTCCGTACTTGGTGGCGTTCATCTTGGCCACGGCCTCTTCGTCGGACGAGACCTTCTCGACGCCCACGATCGGACCAAACGATTCTTCGAGCATGATCTGCATTGTGCTGTTGCAGTCCGCGACCAGCGTCGGCGAGAAGAAGCGGCCGTGGCCGTGGGCGTCGCCCGTCGCGCCGTGGCCCGTAAGCGCGCGGGCGCCCTTGGCAACCGCGTCCTTGACCACGGCGTCTAACGCTGATGGCGCGTGGGGCAGCGCCAGTGGACCCATCGACGTCTTCGCGTCGAGCGGGTCGCCCAGCGCATACGCATTGAACAGCTCGGTGGCCTTGCCAAGAAACTGGTCGTAGTTGCGCTCGTGCACAAAGATGCGCTCGATGCCACAGCACGACTGGCCAGCGTTGTAACACGCGCCGTCTACGAGCCCTTCGGCCGCCGCGATCGGGTCGGCGTCGGGCGCCACATACGCCGCGTCCTACACCAGACACAAGTCACGACCAGAGCGTCAGGGTAACGCATCATCGGAACCGAGGACGGTGCACTCTCTCGTACATTGCCGCCGAGCTCGAGCGTCACGTCGATGAAGCGCGACGACGCAGCCTTGTTCACTTCGCGGCCGCTGCGCGTTGGAGAACACATTGCGTTAGCCACAGTGAGAGCCGGCTCAACACCCAGTACAACGTACCCACGCACGGATCCCGTGAACGACACGAAGCCAATCTCCGGACGGTTGATGATCTCAGCAGCCGTGTCGTGGTCCACAAACGACGCCTGCAGCAGGTCTTTTGGAAACCCGGCCTTTGCAAACGTACGCTCGTAGTGGTCGCCACAGAGCGGCGTGCGTGGCGAGTGCTTGAGCACGACCGAGTTGCCAGCGAGCACGGCTGGGATGATCGAGTTGACCGCTGTCATGAGCGGGTAGTTCCACGGCGCAATGACGTAGACTACGCCCACGGGCTCGTGCGTAATCTGACGAAAGAGCCCGTCGGCCTCGGGGAGTGTGTCGGTCTGCAGCGCCGTTGTCGCGAGCTCGATCATGACGCGGGCGCGGCCAATCGTACCATTGACTTCGTTCCGCGCTTGCTGTAGTGGCTTGCCCATCATGCCCGAAATGTCGTGGGCAATGGCTTCGGTCTCGCTCGCGAGCACGTCGAGCCACTTGGTGGCCACGGCCTGGCGGTCGGCGAGCGGCACGCGTGCCCATGCGCGCTGCGCCGCCGCCGAGGCGTCGACTTTCTTGTGGGCCTCACGCGCCGAGTCGACGCCCACTTCTACGTAGGTCTCACCCGAGTACGGGTTGTCGACCTTGAGGCTCGCGGCTTGAACGCCGTACGAGCGGCAGAGGCCGAACGGCGCCCGCGCGACAGCGAGATGGGACTTCAGGAGCTACAGGGAGAACGAGAGAGCGAGCGACGCGTTAGTCTTCTACTCGTCCCCATACGGTCTATAGAGAGACCTGAGCGTACATTGCGCAACATCGAGTCGACGGGGTACGGTCAGGAGCTCCCAAGTTGGTGGATGTTGGAATCTTCAGCCATCGCCAACACCAACGTTGTCGGTTTTGGGGCGGGAACTTCGCTTGTGATCATCAAGCGCCACCGTCCAGTTGGTGGCGCGTCCCAACACTAGGGACTTCAAGCCTGTCGAATGTGATCCACCGATGTATCTGATTGGTCGATTTGACTCCCTGGACTTACGAACCTTGCGTCGTTGTACTGGTTTAGCAGGATTCATTGGCACCACGATGCGCCAAGCGTCATCCTATCTATATAAAACGGGGTGGTGCTTTGCAGGCGTACAGAATACGACGGATTATAACGCCATGGGTACAATCCGGTTTGTATAGGAAAAAACGTCCTTCTTGTCGCCAGAAATACTGTTACCGCTCGATTTGATTGGACGCCTTCGGGCCTGAATAACGTGAAAAGTCCATAAATGGCACAAAAGGTCCAGATATAACATATGGATAGGATTCTATTGGTCAAAAATGCCAGTCCTTTTATGTCACACGGCATAGTTTGGAGTCGCAGGTTATAATCCGTCGTATTCTGTAGCCTGCTGCGAGGCCGGAGGCCGAGCCCCCGACCGCGCAGCGGGCGGTCCTCAGTACATTCGATTCACATCACACTGATTCCGCGCATTATGGTACTAAGTTAAGATGGTTTCGAACAGATGGCGGGAACGTTATCTC
>JAADXQ010000019.1:0-69761 GCA_023337915.1 Pythium angustatum | reverse complement strand
TACTGTACTGACAGTGGGCGATTAGTCAAGAAGGCGTCGGCAGCCCTTGGACGGCGTCGAGCTGGACTCGCCAGCGACCGGCTTCTCAGTTGCGTTCGCTGGCGCGAATGACGGCTTCGGGGTGGCTGTGGCAGGTGGGGAAGTAGTAGTATTGCATTGAGTAGAGCCTAATAGTAATATTGCATTGAGTAGAGCCTATTCGTTCACACCGTCCAGATTAGGCTGAGTTTGTAGACTGAGCTTGTCTAGGCCACGAACAGCGGAAGAGAAGCAGCGTGTCCTACCTCCAATAGCCTCCTCCGTCAGGAGCCCACAGGAGGCAAGAACGATGTAGACGAAGAAGATCCACTCGCCCAGAGTCCTTCCCGAAACACGACTGGTGCATCGGCGTATTCTCGCTAAACGCTGTGTAGCACCAGTTGAGGAGCTTGTTGAGGCGTGTCGAGGTGAAGTACTGTACAGGATATGCACGTGGACGAGCAAAGCCACGACGACCTCGTACTATCCCGGTCGTAGATATTAGACAAGGGGAAATCCCTCTTTGGGGCTGTGATTTCAAACTATTAATCCCTCTTTATGCCAGCCCCTCCCCTCATTAAGCAACTTTGTGGGTAAATTGCAGTTACAGTGGGTTCAAAGGGAAGTATGTTGCTCAATGAGGGGGATTAGTTTGAAATCCCGGCCCCAAAGAGGGTTTTCCCCATTAGACAACAATGCACTCCGAGCGGAGATTCTCAGGCTTCGTCCAGTAGTAATACTGCACCTGGAGGCATGTAAAAGCGGGACGAAGTGCCGCTTTCCTGTGCGCGCCTTTCCATTGACCGACCGAGAAGCAACGACAGTGCAACGTTCTCCATCGAATGCGATCTACACGATCTTCACTGACATTCTCTCGTAATAGTGAGAGAATATTGACTTGCACCAGCAGCGAAACGCCATTCGCTGCGAATGCGACGCGAATTTCGCACGGGGTGTGGAGGTATTAATCCCTCGGATGGCAGAGAGGCACTTTGAACCTTCTTATCTCAGTATGTTTTCCATCACCTGCCAGCTGTCTTCCTACCAACAAACAGGAAGACAGATCTGCATCGTGGATCGCCAATGTTGCCACTCGAAACCTGTTATAATGAATTCGAAGGAGAACCAACTTCGAGGAAACTGGGTGTTCTACGGTCTAGAGAACCCATGAGAGTTGATATTGACCAGATCACCAGAATGTGCCGCTGGATCAGCTGGTGAGCTGGTCGCAGGTGACGGTGTCCGACTCTCTCGGTGAAGAGCTACAGACTGGAGCTCCAAGTAGAGGATGGAGACACGCGCCGAAACTCGAACCGGATACACTCGGCCCACCGAGGCGACCAGACCGTCAGTCTGGAATTTCCCGTCGCCTCGCTCTCCACTGCTACCCTCACCATGGTCTCCACCATCTCGTACGCGGCACTCGCGGCCGCCGCTATGCTCTCGGCCACGACCGAGGCCCATCAGACTGTCTACATCCCGGCGCCAACCTTCACGACGACCGACAAGACCACCAAGACCAACCCCATTGCGTTCCTCGAGAACCAAGGCTACTCGCCGACCGAGGACGTCGCGGGTTTCCTCAAGAAGAAGGGCGTCAAGACCCTCCGCGACTTTATGGACAACAAGGCCAACTACAAAAACGATGCGGCCGGCGCGACGTTCGAATGTGGTTACACCGACCCCAACGGCAAGCGCCAGCCGATCCCGGCGAACGGCATGATGCGCTCGTCGGGTTTCACGCACGAAGGTCCGTGCGAAGTGTGGATCGACAGCACGCGCGTGCTCGGCAGCAGCTCGGGCAACTGCAACAAGGACATTCCGGGCGCACCCGTGAGCTACAAGATTGACTTTAGCGTGTGCAAGGGCGACTGCCTCATTCGCTGGTACTGGCTCGGCAAGCGCTTGATCGGCAAGAAGTGGTCGTGGCAAGTGTACAAGGAGTGCATTCCGATCACGGCCGGCACGAAGCGCTCGATGGACGACGAAGAGATCGAAGCGGCCGAGGCTGCGGCTGCGGGCGATGTCGACTCGCACTCGTACCGCATGTACGACAACTCGACCGAGAGCAACGACGCGTACTACGAAGCGCACGCCAACCTTGAGGAGAACGACGCCGAGGAAGATACCACCGTGTACCGCTCGTACGAGAACGACGACGAGGAGGCAGCGGCCGCAGAGGCGGCGTCGACCCCTGAAGAGCCTACCGAGTCGTACCGTATGAGCGAGTACGAGAACGAGGAAGAAACGACTCCTGAGGAGTCGGACTAAATAGTTTCTGTCCACCCAAACATGCCACGGCTGTCGTGAAGCTGTTTCCGATACGTCTCAAATGAACTATATTCTATGAAAATGGCTTCGGTTTCCTGCTCTTCACTGTGAATTCACCCGTAACGTTATCACAGATTTCCGTGCACGCCATGGGAAGAGACGATCAATCATTCGACGTTAGCGGTGGACTCGTATCGTACAAGATTCAGGCGCATCCTCGCGGACGCGTTCCAGAACTACACTACACTACTGCTCCTTCCAGGGACCCACGACTTCAAACTTGAGAGCGAGCGGCATGCGATCGGTTGTGGTCATGCGCAGGCGGAGCTTCGTCGCGAACTTGAGCTCCACGCGCTCCGCATCCGTTGCGGATACCGCCAGCGTCGTACTCGACGGCGTTGAGGACTCTGTCGTCTCCGTCTCGACGTCACCTACTTCACCGACGTCTGTGCCCGTCGCCTTCTCTCCTCCCGTCTTGTTCTTGTTCCTCACGCGCTTGGACTTCTTCGAGCCAAACTCAAGTGAGAGCATCGAGGTCTTCTCTTGCCACGACCAGCGCACACTTCCGAGATCCTTGACTTCGATGCGGTGCTCAAGACCGAGCTCCGACACGTACACGGTGAAGCTGCGCTGACCCGCGCTCACGACCACGCCCGTCACATCAACTGTACCGTGGTGCTTGACAAACGCGCAGAGGAACACTTGGTCGCAGTCGCGCTCGGCGTTCTTTGCGGTCATCTTCTTCTCGTTGCAGTTTTGCGCGACACTTTGGAGCTCGTCCATGAGCGACGTGAGCCCATCGTCGGCTGCTTCGACGCGAGCCGCGACGGTCTCTGCCTCCACGAGGCTTTCTTGGAGCAGACGATGCACCACCACGTCCGCGTACCGTCGGATCGGAGACGTAAAGTGCGTGTAGTACGGAATGTTGAGTGCGTAGTGGCGCCACGCCGTGTCGTTGCCGGCCGTGCCCGCGACCAAGTACTCGGCCGGCTTCATGGGTTTCGTGATCATGTTTTGCACAGCACCGTAGACATAGTCGCCGCGCAGCTCGCGGACACTTGCGAGCGAATCCGTGAGCTTCTTAGGCGACGAGCCGTCAATGTTAATGGTGTTCTCACTCAGAATCGACAGCGTGGTCTCGAGCGCCGTGTCGTTTGGTTCCGGGTGGCGACGAATGAAAGCGAGCGGTCCTTGCGCTTGCAGCAGCTTCTGCGCAACGAGGTAGTTCGCGAGCAGCATGTACTCCTCGACCAGTCGGTTGCTGTCCTTGATTTCGTACGTCCCGTAGCTCGTCGGGTTGCCCATGGCGTCGAGCCGGAACGTCAGCTTGATGTCTTGCAGCGTCACAGCGCCAGTGTCAAAGCGCGTCGCGCGACGGTTCTTCGCGACCTTCCACAGATACTGAACGCCCTGAATCACCGAGGCAGGTGTGATCTGCGGGTTGTCACCTTCGATCGGGCGACGATCACGTTCCCACTCGTCCACGTTGTCGTGCGTCACGGTGCCGTCGAGCATGCGCTGCGCCGTGCCATAGTCTAACTTGCAGCACGAGCGGATGATGGATTTGCCAAACCACGGAACGCAGTCTTCGACCAAGCTACCGTCGCTGTGCATCTGCCACACAACGGAAAACGCCAAGCGGTCGACTTGTGGCTGCAGAGAGCACAGGCGTTCGCAGAGAATACGCGGCAGCATAGGGAGTACGCGGTTCGCGAGGTACACGCTGGTCGCACGCTGCTGCGCCTCCACGTCGAGCAGGCAGCCTTTCTCGATAAAGTGGGTGACGTCGGCAATGTGGACGCCGACTTCAAAGAGCGTCTCGTCGTCGTTGAGCGCACGGATGTGGAGCGCGTCGTCCAAGTCACGGGCGTTGTACGGATCGATACTGAAGATCTGGTAGTTACGAAAGTCGCGGCGCGTCGCAACTTCGTCGTCCGGGATCGTCCACTTCTCACCCCCGGTGCCGTACTTGTCGTCGAGCTCAGCAAGGATCTCGTGGCGGAAGTCGAGTGTGTGCTGCAAGAGGCCGTGCTTCATCAAGATGGCCGAGATGCCCGATTCGATGCCCGAGAACTCGCCGAGCGTCTTGACGAACTCGCCCATGGGCGACTCATGGCTAGCGGACCACTTGGTGATGCGGCAAAAGCACATCATTTGCTGCGAGTATGTCAGCGGGTGGCTCACAAACTCGTCGGGAAGCTGCAGCCTTGGGATGCGGATGCGCCGCGGCAGTCGTAAGTCCTGTGCGATAAAATACGCATAGTCGTCCTGGGACGATAGCGGTGTGGCCGCGTCCGTGACCTTGGTTTTCGGTTCAAGGGACCCAACAAAACCCTGTGCGTTGCCCGCCGCAATGATGAACACGACCTTACCCGTCGGGCGGCTCTGCAGTTCAAGGCTTCGCTCTGCGACGCTGCGGGCAGTCGACGTTTTGGTCGGTGCAGACGTCGAGGAGCCGTCCGCAGCCGACGCCTTTTGCTGTGGCAAAAAGCACCGCGACGTTTCCAGCGTCGGACGCCAGAGCGCATTTAGTGCGATCTTGCGGCCCGCCGTCTTGCTTTCGTCCACGTCACCACTAGGCAGCTCACCGTATTGCTCCAGTACGAGCTTGCCATCGTCTTTGCCCTTGCCATCGTCTTTGCCGGCGTTGTTCAGCGCCTTCCACTTGTCTTCGTCGTGGAGCTTGACGGCAACCAGGTCGCCGTCCATCGCACGATTCCGGTCTTTCGTGCCATCGATCAAGATGTCGACTGGAATGCCGTCGACTGTGATGAACGCACGCAGTCGATACTGTGGGTTGATGCGGATCTTGCCCTGGTAGAGCTCACCACGTGCCACGGCGTCCATCACGGCTGCACGGTCACTGTAGTCCTCGTAAAAGTTCTCACGCGTGTGTGCAGGCTTGTTGATACCCGACTGCGGTTGCACATCTCCCTTCTTCTTCTTCTTGTTCGTAGACTGGTCAGGGGCCATATTGTTCCCTTTCTTGATTGCCTCTGCACTGGATCCTCCAGTACTGTCGGCACGCGCTTTCCTCTGCTTGGTCTGACCGGCAGTGCCAGCCACCGACACATGTCCCTCGTTGGAGGATTCTTTAGCTGCTTTCTTCTTTTCTTTCTTGGCCTTTTTCGGCAGCTCCACGTGCGCCACAGCGCCACTTTGCTCGCTTGGCGGTGCAGCGTCACCAGCCGATTTCTTGGCCTTCTTCGACTTCTTCTTCGTCTTTGTGGCCTGTAACGAAATCGCATCCACACGCTCTGCGACTTCGTGGAGCTCAATCGACTCGTACTCGACCGCGGTCTCCACATCGGGCTCGTTGGCCTGATTCGTCTTCTTTGCCTTCTTCTTCTTCTTCTTGTTCTCCTTGACCGTAATATTGATCGTCTCGCCACTTCCCAGCACGCCCACCTCATCTCTTAAGTGCACAATCTCCAGCACGTCGCTGTCGGTCACGACCACAGAAACGCGGTCTTTCTTCTTTGTCTTCTTCGCCTTTGGTGTCGGCGTCGCCTGCGCTTCCGCGTCTGCTTCCGCTTGCGCTTTCTTCTTCTGCTGTTTCGCTTGCTTCGTCTTCTTATTCATCTGTGCTGTCGCCGTCGCCGCGGCGGTCGTCTCGCGCTGGAGTGCCACGTCGTCGGCGTCGACGACCATGGTACCGGCAAACACTTCGAGCTCGGCAACGTCGACGACGCCATCGACCTCGGCTTCGAGGCGCTCGTAGTCCGACTCGGTCATCTCTTCCTCGACCACACGACGACCGCTTGCGATCGCAGCGTCGCTGTCATCGTCCTCGTCGTCGTCGTCTTCTGAATTCCAGGCCATCACGACGCGGCCAGTGGATCGTCCGCCACGGCCTCGTCCTCGGCCTCTACTGGTCGCCCGCGGGCCGCGACCGCCGCGTTCGCCGCGTCCTCGTATGGCGCGTCCAGTCGTCGTATTCTTATTCTTCTCTTTGGCGTTGTCGCTGCTGCTGCCGCCGCCGCGTTTCTTACGAGGCGTCTTCTCCATCGGACTCGTGGTCTTCTCCTTGTTTCTGATGTGATCTTTGTTGGGACAACAGTGTTGCCGATGGATCGTCGAGCAGGGACCGTCACTCACCAATTGACCTACATTAGAATCACAAACTAGAGAGGATGCTCCTAGTATAGGTCGTCACGTGGACCTAATACAGGACCGAGCCCGCACGGAAGACGCCGCGAACATGATGTGCTGTGTGGTGGTCATCCACCTTGCATCGTCAAACGTTACTGTATTCCGCCTGGCGTCAATCGCCCGTGCTCAGCTCACGGATCTATATTCATATATGGCTGGTGCTGGTGCGGATGCTCCTAGTATAGGTCGTTATGGATAGTTTTGACGAGCCATTCTACTGTCACATCGCTCACATCACTCAAATAATTTTCGATTCTTGTGACAACAAGAGAGCAGGAAGCGAGGACGCCGTTCTCAGTTTCATTTCCAGTTTGCTACACGACAGCTGATGACGCTCAAGTGCTCAAACGGCATACTCACCGCCGTCTCCGTGCTCACTGCGTCTAGCGCCCTGCGCGGGCAAGTTGATTTTGTGCGAGTCATCAACTCGTTCGTGAGGTCGCGATCGTCCTGCCAGGCGTGTCGGCCACAGCGGTCGGCAAACTAGAGCGGATGCTCCTAGTATAGGTCGTCACGTGGACCTAATACAGGACCGAGCCCGCACGGAAGACGCCGCGAACATGATGTGCTGTGTGGTCATCCACCTTGCATCGTCAAACGTTACTGTATTCCGCCTGGCGTCAATCGCCCGTGCTCAGCTCACGGATCTATATTCATATATGGCTGGTGCTGGTGTTGGTACTGATATTGGTGTTGGTTGCTGGTCGATTGTTGAAACAAGTCGTTTAACTCGGCCAGCATCCCTGCCGGCATCTCACTCGCTGCCGCGTGATGAGCCCGTTGGCCGTAGGATCCTAGAGGACCCGTCGCCGAGTGTGCATAAGGCGCTGGCTGAGACAGTGATAGCATGTCTTGGTAGCTGATGGACATCACGGCGTTCCGTACGTTGTGGCCGGGCTCGCGTGGCAGCAGACTGCGGAGCTGCGCAATGACGGCTTGTTGGTGCTGGTTCTCGCGCCAGAGCTGCGCGACTGTCGCTTCTAGCGCTTCGACTTGCTTTTGTGTCCGCTCGCGTGCACGCGCCGCTGCGATGCGGTTCTTGAGCTTCTTGAGCTCGGTCTTGTTGAGGTGCTCGGCTTGGTTGGGTGGCAGCTCGATCGCCACGCGCTTGCGACGGCGGCGTATGGAAGCGGCCGTCACTGTGGACGACGTGGCCCTCGACGCCGACGCGGATGCCTGCGTCTCGTCGGACTGTGGACTCGCGTCGCCATCGCCGTCGCCGTCGGCTGAGTACGGCTGGTCGCTCGACGGTGGCGACGTCGGTGGCGAGTGGAAGTCGAAGTGGTTCATGGCTGGGGATGTGACGGCGGGCGTGCGAATTGAAGACTGTGATCTAGTACCCAACATCGCGGTGGACCTTGCAGCAGTTGAAGAATCTCCTGAAGATGGGCGGAGGCGCCCAGCAGATGAGGAGGAAAGCGACGACGGCGTCGTGACAAGCGTACAGAGGTGTACTGTACACTGTACAAGGATGATCGTCTCGCGAAGCGGTGGATCACCACCCACTGGATGCCCGTCGTGCTTGGAATTTGCAAGCAAGTTGCAAATGTTACGGCCACTGCCGATTGGCGACAGGATCGTTGACTGCTGTCCATCACCCCTCGTCGAACAGATCTATCCAGGCTGTTGTCAACAGCACTCTACTGTACAATGCTGCCCCGTCGATGTGCGAGCCGAAAGAAAATACCCGAGGATCAAATCACCGTGATCGGATGTGCCAGCACCAAACGAATTGCGGACAGAGAGAGAGCAGCTCCTACAGTACAGAGCTCAAGATAGAGGGCCTTGATAACCGCACTATCCTTTTCGCTAACCGCACTATCCCTTCGCCAAAATGTGAGAAGAGAGGCAGAACGAGAGGAGGCGGCGGGGGGGGCCCGTCCCCACAGGGGGCGATTGCGAAGGTCGCGCGTAGCGCACCGTAGCGACGCGGGGTCCGCGTTCCGCGTGGGAATCGAGGCCTCAGATGGCGATACACGCATTTGGCATCGGATCTGATACAGTACTGTAGTGTATAGCCATGCTGACGACCAGTCTCGTGCTTTTGTGGAGACCTCTCACGAGAGCTCTTGAATGCGTTACGTGGTCACGTGGGCATGGCCGCGTCGCAGTCAGTAGTACAGTACACTGCAGAGACTAACCCGCTGACAGACACAGAGATCGAACCGGTGCAGGACATCAACATCATGCAATGGGCCGAGCAGCATTCCAGACGGAATCCAGTTGCTGGATTCCGCTGGAATTGGAATTTCCAGGGTGATACAGAGTACAGTATTCAGCTGCGAGGAGTATTCTCCCAGTCTATAAGTTCTGAGTCACAGCACGAACAGCGAGCCTGGCTGGTTGACCCTCGGCCATCCTGTACCACCGTTGCATGCATAGCATGGACTGTCCTATGGGGCGAAAATGTTTGCCCACCACCTGCGATTGTTCTTTCAAGCGACCAGCACGTGGCAACCAAGACGTACTGGAAGTCCAGACTCTAGAGCAGGCTTCGCATCGCAGGGCAGCGCATGCTGCTGACGGTTTCTGCACCGCCACCGCCACGGCTCCTCACGGGACTCGACCTCAGCAGATTCCGCCTGGCTCTGTTCGAAACAGGGCATGCCTGGACCGGCTACACGCCATCGGCCTCGCGTGCCGTTTTCCCGCACCCACAACCGCCATTCAGCCAGGTTGGGTGCGTTGGCACGCTGAGTTTGCGACCTCATGCAGTCTTTGCCCACGCGAGCGAGGTCGACTGGAATCCAGCGTCAGGATTCCTTCTAACGTTAAAGGTCTACTGTATGTGGCAGGAAGTCCGTGTCGGCTTTTCACGCACCCATTGTCCATCATCACCTCGTCGACGTCGTGTCGTCCACGTCGTCGGCGTTTTCGTATCACACCCATTATGATGATTGTCACTGTACGCACTTGATTCGTGGGCAGGATCACGCCTTCAGTCTGTCAGTGAGGAGTCTGTCCGTACAGTACGTTATCGACGCCACTGCCCCAACTGGCCGTGGTGCGACCGACCGTTGGGTCTTGCATCTGCAGCTTGGTCACGAGCACGCTCTCGGTGGCCTCGACAGCGCGCTACAGGACACGACATGCAGCCATCAATCAGTACAGGACCTCATCACGTGGAACAAGACTCGTTAGGCTCACGTGATGGTGCTGAATGAGGTCTTTGAGGGCGTCAATGGAGAGTCCGTCGAGTGCTTTGCCCCGGAGTTGGTCCGTGCTACATCCCGACACGCGTCCGTACGACAGGGCAAGTGAGCCAGAGACAGAGCGACCGAACGGATGTGATACCGCAGTTTCGACTACGACGTACCGCAGTTCCAGTTGATCCATGGTGGTGTGCGCTTCGACGAGGCGACGCCGGAGCGACAGGTGCGACGACATCCCGAAGCTGCATTGCTATACATCGCACACAGCATACCGCATCGTGAGATCAGTACGGTAGACGCAACGGTAAAACACAGCGAATCCAGCGAGTGCCGTCGTACCAGACAGACGAGGAGCCATCCGAGACTCAGGAAGACGGCGTTGGCGATCGCGCATTGCTGTAGTCGAACGAGCTGCGCCGACGGGACCACGAGCGATTCGCACCACGTGGGGTCGCGAGCAAACGCCGTCGCGAGCCGTAGCGCCGACGGTGACGCGACCAGTAGCACGAGCAGCGCTGTCGTCGTGCACGCGAACGCACCCTGAAGCTACAGGGATGAACACAGTGCGTCACACACCCGTCATCGTACGAGTGCTCGAGTGCTCCGTGCCGCCCGTACCAGTCGCATGGAGTAGAAGCGGAAGCGCTGGAGCCGTGGGTCTTCGTGGTCGATCGGACGTTGCAAGCGGAGCCGACTGATCTTGCGCATGATGCCTAGCAGACTCAGAGTACGCACGCCGTTAAGGGGACTATGTGAACTGGATCGTTTCGAATGGGATGTTGCTCCGCAGTATACGACAGAAAAGGATATTTGAAGAGCAGGAAGAAGAGCTGCCGCGTGCGGTCGGCGACGCCACTGTACGTGCACACGAACCGCAAGCGTGTCGCGTCGTCTTGTAGAAAGCGATCTTGCGTCGCGGCCAAGTTGAACGCGTCCATCCAGCAGAGCCCAACGACGATGCCGTGGCCCATGATGCTTAGCGCTGCATCGACGTCGTGGACGCGTCGCCAGCTCAGCGCACTGCACGTGCTTGCGCCAACGCGGTCGTCGTCACTGTCACTTTCTTCGCTCTCGAGACGATGACGACGGTGGCGTCGACGGTGGCTACGTAGACGACGAAACGACGTCGAGCTCCGTGCGAACGCTGTCCTCTTTGTGTCGCGACGCCGCTGCCGCACGCGAAAGAACTCGCCACTGACTTCGTTCTCGACGTAGCACGTGGTCGTTCGGGCGTCTATCCCTGCTGACTGAGCGCCCGTGTGGACGTGGCCAAAGAAGCTGCCCAGCCCATTCGACTGCGCAGCCGCGCCACGTCCATAGACGTCGTCGTCGTCGCCGTCAAGCGCACGGAGCTGCAGGATCGTTTCCTGCGACAGACCACGCTCGACATCGCCGACGTCTTCATCACCCCGATCCAGAGCTGGAGCCGCCGGCGTCGCTGTGAGCCGCTCGGTGTCGGCTTCCGTGGCTCGTTCGGTGCGTGCAACCAACGTCGCCTTCTTCCCGCGCGACAGTCGCTTCTCCTTCTTTTCTGCTTTTGGCTTTTTCGTCTTTGGCTCTTTGCGTCGCGTCTTGTGCGTCGCGTCACTCGACGACTCGTCCATGGTCGCGCCGTGATTCTTGGTGGCTCCAGTTTCTTGCGGGAGAATGAGTGGATGAACGAATGAATGCGAACCGCCGCGATCGCGACTGTTCAAGATCCTCTATATCTTCACAGGCGTCGAATAGATCAGTCCGTCTCGTGCGCCACGATGCGGGAGGCCACGACGTGCTTTGACTTCCCACTGCTGAAAGACGACGTCACGGCGATCGTACAGGACGCTGTGCTGAGCACGCTCGAGGGCAATGTGTACGACCACAGCAAGGTGAATACGTGGATCAATGCCATGACCACGGCATGCGTCGAAGACCTGCGCAAGCTCTGCCCCGTGAGTCCCTTTCTGTCCACTGTCCATCCATCATACTACGTAGCAAACGATACTCACATGAGAGCTGGCGCAGAACTTCAAGTACGTCGTCACGTGCATGGTCCGCCAACGCAAAGGCGCCGGTATCGACGTCTCGAGCACAGCGTACTGGGACGAGAAGACGGACGGTAGGTGTCGGTCGGTCAGTCGAGTGCGGGAGGTTTTAAACCACGACTAACGCGTTCTCGGCTCTTTAAATGGTAGGCGCGTGCTCGGTCTCGTGGGAGAACGCGTCGATCTCGGCCATGATTTCGGTCTACGGCCTGGCGCTGTGACACAACAGCGGTCTCAGCCATGGGCAAAGCAGGAATGCATAAACAGAAAATACAGTCTCTTGTGAACGTTCTCGTCTCGTCGCGTCAGATCCACCGTGGAGAGAGTCGACACAGTCACGACTCTACTGCTGCTGGCTACGCTGTGAGCACTGCAGCGCCCTCGCCTTCGGTCTGTGCGGCATGCGAGCTCACGAGTGCCTCTCGGGCTTCGATTTTGAGTGGATCGATGGCCACGAGCCACGCACGCAGCTCGGCCTGGGTCGACGCTTGAAGCGACCACACGACGCACTTGCTCCCAGCGAGACTGACGAGCTGGAACGAGAACGGGACGACACCGCCCGGTGGATCGGCTTTGCTACCACGACGCGAAACGATGCCTGGGAGACTGGGACGACGTGACGTGGCAGAGGCAGAACTGGCCGACGGCACGACGACCTGGCAGCGTACAACGTCCAGCACGCCAATCTGTTCCTTGCGCGCAAAGCTCTTGTAGGCATAGAGGAAAGGACGCTTGAGCACGAACCAGCGCCGCTCCCAGCTCAGCCGGTTGGTGAGCGAGTTCCTCGCCCAGGAGAGTGGGTTTGAGCTGTTGGATGGTGGTGTCGACGGCGCAATAGGCGAAGAAACGATCGCTGCAACGGCCGACTCGTCTAGCTGGATCGATGTAGAGAACATGAGGAATCCACACATCTCGCCACCGCCGCTCGTGGTCGCATCGCCGGCGAGCGAGGACGGTTCCGACACAAAGTGAGTAACGTGTTCAGACGCTGGGACAGACGAGTGGGTCGACGTATTATCGCTGAATTCGGGTGGAGCAGTGGCATTGCCGGTCTCAATGGCGATGAAGATCTCTTTGTTGGCTTTGTGACGCAGGTAAATGGCTCCGTCGTCGAGCAAGAGCACTTTGATGACCGGCGGTGGCAGCGTCGAGTCGTCGGTGTTGTCGGGGACAGCGAGGAGCTGCTCGAAGCATTCCTGAGCGCGCTCAAGAGTGAGTGGATATTCATCGGAAACGCGCGAGCACAGGTACTTTAGGACGATCTCTTGGCGCACGCGTTCCATCGCAAAGCATAGTTCGAGACGCCGCAAGCCGTCGATGTGACTGGTAACTGCCGTCGCGACAACGGGCGGCTCCAAGATCGTCGTCTCATCGCTTGAGTCGTCGGTGCTTTCATCAGTAGATGACTGGGCGTGCTCGACTCCTGGTGCATGCGGATGCTGAACGACGTCAACACTATACCACGTACCCAAGCGGTAGCTTCGGCTATAGCTCTCGCGTGCCCACCAAGCCGTGCGAGAGTTCTCCCACTCTCTCGCCAGCCGCTGGGACGATGATACTTCCGTCGTGCTCAACTTCGTGACCACGCTCTTGGAGACAACGATCGGAACGTCCGACAGCGTCGTCTTGAACGCCACGGCAAAGCGAAAGACGCTGCGTGAGTCCCCAGCGTCTTCGATTTCGCTGGCGGCGAGGCTTTCGGAAGGATTGTGTTCCCAGCGCAAAGACACATTCAGCGAGCGACTGGATACATCGAGCTCCGTGGCGGACCGCGGAAATAATCGAAGCCACTCTTTAAATGTCGGGAGTTCGTCTACCTCCGTCGTTGCTGCACCGCGTGCTGTACTCATTCCGTTGGTTGTGGTCGGAAGCAGCAGCGATTGAGTTGATTTGCCGTCACCGATGGCAAGGTTCGAAGCACCGAGCAGCGAGAACGCAGGGCTGAGCCGAGCGCTGGCAAAACCGTGCAGGATCAGTGGCCCGTGGTCTGCCTGAGTAATACGGAGACTCACACGGCGTGGCTGGTTGGTGTGAAGTCGTAATGTGCCGTCGCTTTTGACGGCAACTGGACGGAAGAAGCCGTCGCCATCCCGTTCTTCAAAATCAATGGACACGAACAGCTCCATCTTGTGAGGCTTGGCCGACGGAACGACAGCGTTAGGCCGGGATGGCATCGATTCCCCGTACCCCCACAACTCGACGCTGAGAAAGTCCTCACAAGGAGAGCTATTCAGTCCTGCGACTTCAATGGTGTGCCTGAAAACAAACGTGGGTAGTGAAGCAAGCGAGCCATCCCGCGCTGCCTTTGGTGTGGACTCGACTGCACCCGACGCCGGCGCATCGTCTTCGGATCCTCCAGCTTGCGTGCTCCATTTTTTCATCGTGAGCGAGAGCTGGTCGGGCGCGTTCAAAGTGCTGGAGAACTCCACACTCTCGATCTTAACTTGGAGTCGGGTCGTGGGCACCCTATTGGACTGATAGTTGAGGCCTTTGTTAGTGGCGGCAGCTTGAGCGCTGCGTGGCGACAGGAATGATAGCCCACGCTTCAGCATGTTGCCGCCACTCACCTCTGCGTCTCCACGCTCCGGATTTGCGTCCGGTACGCTTCGAAGGCGGCAACGAAGTCGCGCAATCTGGTTGCCACTTGTGTCGTAGGCCGCAACGCTAAGTGTACTGTCGCGCGACACGTGCGGCTCTTTCTCCAAGCCAAGCCCACTAAAGTAGATTCGCGCGTACCCGAGTTGACGCACGCTCAATGCTTGTGGTGGAAGCGAGAGCGGTGCAATCGTCGAAGTCACGTACGGCTGTGCTGTCGTATCAAGCGTCGTCGAGTAGCGGCCGTCCAGCGACATGGAGGCTGGCACCCTCCGGGTCTGCGTGGACCGTGAGTCGTCGTTCACACTTGCTTCGCTTTCGGATGGCGCGTTCACGTGATCGGCACTTCGTGCCGAACTGACTTTTCGAGTGGCGCTGATTGGATCGTCCAGTTGGACGTGATCGTCTTCCACGACTGCCGTGCTTTCGTGCAATTCGTCTGGCGGCAGCTCCAACGAAGATGCAAGGTGTCGCAAATGCAACAGCTTCTCTTCTAGCATCTCATGAGACCATTGTGTGATGCTGTACCGTTTGTCTCCCAAGCGTTTCTTGACGAGAACACGTGAGGTTCCCAGATTTTCTCCATCGAACGCGTCGCTCGACGTGTCTGTAGCCTCTGCAAATTCCATTTGAAAATGCCACTTCTCACAGAGTGCATTGGCCTCAGAGATGAGAGCTCCGATAGACATTTGCCGCGGTGCTTGGTCCATGGCTTGAGCCTGCAGCGGTGGTGTTGCCACCGACGTACCCAACGACTTGAGCGTTGCTGCAGTGCTGGGGACTGTACGTATGAAGCAAATTCAGTTCAGTGAACATCAGTTTTCCACAGAAGACGGATTCATACATACCGTGCAAACAAAACCGGTGCTGCTGTCCAAAGCCAATAATGTCCCCATGCAGCACACGCGTTCGGGCATCCGACACAACTGCGTTTCCATTGATGAGCACGGCAGCGTCTGCAGACAGGGGCTGAAGTTCAACGACGTATTCGAGTTCGTCACGAGCACTGAAGCTACCCTCCTCTTGACGAGGTATAGGTCGTGAGCGGATCATTAGCATCGCGTGCTTGGGAAGCACGGTCTCGTCGTCATCGGCGCCATCCGAATTAATCGAAGTACTCAAGCACAAGAAACTGGTCGGTATTTCTGTCGGAGCGTCGGAGACGATATCTCGACTGGAACGACGGGAAAGAGATCGCTGGCGTGGACTTGAAGAAGCACCGTCTTGTTCTGCCGCGGCAACGTCCACTTTGTCTGCGAGCGCTGTCGAACCGGATGATGATTTACGCCGTTTGAGCAATGAACCTGTCCACGACGTATTGCGGAGAAGGCGCCGAGGTGAATGGTTCTCGTCCGGATTTCGATAATCAGCTGGCGCAGCAGTGTCCAGCTCATGGCTTCCATCGACTGGTGGTTCTTCACTTCCAACGACGCAGACACCTTCGCGCAGCGTGCAAACAACTACGTCGCTGGAGGTGAGTGATGCCGGCTGCTTGAGGTTGAGCAACGATGGGAACTCTGCGTGGAGTCGCACAACTCGAGAGGTACGCTTGAGGTGCGCTTCCTGGTCAGCCTGCTTCCGCAACAACGCTTCAACTTGAGATTTGTACGTCCCCATCTCACCTTGCATGTCGCGGTAGAATTCGTCTCGATCTGGAGCACTCGGCGGAAGGTCCGCTTTGTCCTTGAGATTCTCAACCAGATAAAAAGCCTCCGTCTCTCGCTGACTGAGCTGGAGTTTTAGCTGCTGGATTTCATCACGAAGTTGACGAATCACTCGTGCGTTTGGGTCATCATTGACCACCGCGCGATTCATCACTTTCTTTGCCGATTCCGCGTAGCGCAGCGTGCTCATCGTTTCGTCGTAGTTCTGCAAATGGTGCACAATCGTAAGACTCGAGAGACAGCGACCAACCAATATAGGTACTCTTACCTCAGCAGCCGGGCTAACCATGGCAATCATGGTCGTCTTTGCGTTGCCACCGAGGCTCTCTCGGAGCAGCCACGTGAGCGTCGAGTCGCGGTACGGAATGCGTTCACTGCTTGCGTTACTTTTACTCAGTGCCGAAATCACTCTGCCGAGCGTCGTTAGACTCTTGTTGATCATTGCGCCTTCCTTGAGTCGGTCTCCACTCGTGCCCGAGACATTCGCTCGCTCGGATCCGGCGAGATCGATCATCGCAATCTTGGACGTCTACGCAATATCCCAGCAATTAGGATCTACATCAAAATACCTGCAGTACGATACCATACCTTGGCGGACGGCACGTTCGTGACGGCGTCGAAGGTCGTTTGCGTTAGGATCAGCGTGAACATTGCGTGGGATCGCGACGACACTGGATTCATGAGCGTTGCAGCAACCGTACGCAGCTTGTCACCGGACAGCATCTCGTCCGCAATCTCTTCGTAGGAGTTGACCAGTCGCGTGCTCAGTCCTTCGACAAACGGTCCCGTGATCGGGTGCTCCCGCACTTTGAGAACCTTGCCTCGGGTTGTCGCGGACGCGACTGGCGACGACGGCGGCACGGGTGCACTTTCCGAAAGACCCGTCGCACTGGAGACCGAGAACGACGACGTGGGCGTCAGGTTCGGCGAGGAACCATCCAGCAGATCGTGCACTTTTTCTTTGTAGATCTCGCAGTAACTCATCTGCACCGTGAACACCGTCTTCTTTGGCGCAGTGGTCGGAGCTGCTTCCAATTCGACCGCGAGTTCGTTTTCTTTCGCACGGCGCGCATCAATACCCTGGAACAGCGCCTCGCACACACGAGGGATCACGCCTTTGCCGCGTGCTGCGGATTTCTCCCCGACCATGGTGTGGGTTTTCCCGCTGCCCGTTTGTCCGTACGCAAACACTGTGCAGTTGAAACCTTGGAACGTCGACGGAATGATCTCTCGGCCAATCTCTTCAAAGATCAGCTCCTGGTTCGGGCGCTGGGTCATCGTGTCGATATCGTAGGCATTTGCCACAAATGGCTCGCTGAGGTTTGCGGCCGCATTGTCGACGCCAAAGCACCGGTCAAAGTGGAACGACCGGCACTCGCCGGCTTGGCTCGCGGCGGCGATTGCTTGTGCCGTAAGCGCCACTGGTACGTACACCGACGAGTACCGCGTCGTCGCGGTTGAGATCGTATCGAGGAACGTCGGGTCCGTAAACAGCGCCGGGTTGATGACTTGTACCGACGCTTTGGTCACGTTCACGACCACTGGCGACTTGGCCTGCAGCTCACGATCGCTCAACGGGCGCACGCGTACGACGACTTTGATGGCCGTTGACGTGCCTTGACTGGACGATAGTAGCGGCTCTTGCACGGGCGACGATGACGTCGCCAGTGTCATGGTCAGTGCCTCGCCAAAGCTGTCGGTGCGGTCGCTTGTTGCCAGCGCCACGTCGGTCTTTGGAACCGCGGACGACCGCCGCGTCGACGGCGAGATGCACTTGGGCAGCGACACCTTCCGACCGAGCATGGTCGTGACGTAGCCAGGTCAGGACACACAGCGATGCGCCTCCGAGCACGGAGATGCTGTTTCCCTTTCCTCCAAGCTGGATCCGCCTGCTCTGTCGGACGTTTCCTTTTGGAAGAAGGCGAGCTTGAAGCGGCACGTATGTTAAGAACATGATAGACATCAGTTAGGAAAGGGCTACCGGTTTTGTTCGAATTCGCCACACGTCGCAGATGAGGCTTTTTATTGGGCGATGGATTCGAGCCAATGAGGATCTTGTTCGCGCTGACCGGCGAAGCACGGGATCGAAAAGAGAACGAAGAAGATGGTGTCGGCTGTGCTGCTTGCGGCGCGCCACCGGAGCGTAGCTGCTGGTGTACGCGTACGCCCGTCGCTCCTGGAAGCGCGATGGATCTCTTCGGTGCCGTCGTCGTCGTCGTCGGTAGTGACACCCGAGTGGCTCCGCGAGAGTGACCTAAAGACCGGCGCGGTGCGGGTGCTCGACTGCGGCCACCCGGTCGAGTTCCAGCGCGCGCACATTCCCACGGCGACGTCGTTTTACGGCTTCAAGGCCACGAACTTGAAGGTGCGGATCGTATGCGGTAGGTGTGCGGCGATGTCATTGCTGATGAAGGGTTCCGTGGACCGAGTGAAATAGGATACGCGCGGCGGCACGGGCGTCATGAGCAAGCCCGAGTTTGAGCAGATCCTCGACATTTTGGGCATTGATGACAAATCGACGCTCGTGTTTTACGACGATGAGCTCAGCATTGTAAGTCGTGGATCGCTGTGAGGTCAGTTTTGTCGAGGGCCTGAGGTCTTAATTAATTGTGATGGTGCCTGTGGACTAGGGCGCGACGCGTGCGTGGTGGGTGTTCCTTCACTACGGCTTCCCGAAAGAGAACCTCAAGGTACGAAGCTCCATTGCGATCTTAGGGCGTTCCACAGCGCGTATCTGACTTGATGCCTTTGGCGGTAGGTGCTCGACGGTGGCTGGAAGCAATGGGTCAAGGACATTAAAGAAGTCTCGACGAGTCCGTCGTCGTACAACTCGCCCCCTAGTCAGCAGCCGCTCAGGTACGTTCTGAGAAACATTCTCGTGTATCTATGTGATGGGAACCCCGCTGACTGTCTCTCCGTCCTTACCACAGTCTGCCAAAGCCCACGGGCAAGCTCATTGGCCTCGACGACGTCCAGTCGGCGCTGCTCACGTCGTCAGCACACTTTGTCGACGCGCGCTCGCACGCCGAGTACATTGGTGCGCAAGACAACGGCAACCGCCGCGTCGGTCACGTGCCCGGCGCTGTTCACTTTGACTGGAAAGATGGCGTCGACGTCGACCACAATGGCGCGTTCAAGACCAAAGACGAGCTCGAGCACGCGCTGGTAGTCGAGCGTCGCTTGCCGAGCGACCGTGCGACGCCGCTGGTTACGTACTGCCAGCGCGGCATCCGCGCTGCCCACGCAGCGTTTGTGCTCCAAGAGATTCTCGGCTACGAAGACGTCAAGATCTACGAAGACTCGATGCTCCAGTACCTGAACCGCGACGACACGGCCGTCGAGTGCAGCGAGTAGCCACGACGACACAGTGTACTGTTTTAACGTGCAGGCGTGGTGAGTCCCGTCACGGACAACCCGTACGTTATCCATTGAAGTGGCCAGAGACGAGGCGAAGTTGCGGCGCGATTGTCTCTTTGCTGATGCGGTTTCACATGGAATCACGTAAACCAGTACATTTCACATTATGTCTTGCAGGTGGAGGGCGTTCATTTCTCGACGTCTGTCTATTGTAAACCAGCTGACCGTGTGGAACAGACATTCAGGAGTAAACTTGTGGAGTTGCTGGCTCGGTGCTGTGCGTTGGATCACTCCCTCCCGTTCCCGGCACCTCTCCGTGCTTTTTGTCTGACTCCTAGCTGGCCCCAACAGCATTGTCATGGCAGTCGATGGCTGCCATGGTGGCTTGCCATGATGACAGCGTCCAGGCATTGCGTGTGTGGCTCGGGAGGCATCGCCCACTCGGCGTCCGAGTGCTCCTTCGTATTACACTGGCACCTTGCAGCACTGTCTCCTTGAAAGGTGCTCCTGCCTGTATCATCCACTCGCTCGCCCTATCCACGATACGATAGTCGGTTCCGGTAATGGCTTCACCCACGAATGGGATTGTCGCGTACAGTGCACGTCTATTTATATTAATATTAATAGTGGAACTTCCAGTGGAAGTGCACTACAGTGACTGTACGCGACGTGCAAGTTCCAGTATATCCAGCAGCATTGAGCATCATCGTGTAGAAAGCGAGAGAATGAATATTATGGCCCAGTAATCAAGAGCGGTTGAATTTTGATGATGGTGCCTTAGGGATCAAAACCGAACAAGCCGGATCAGGCGAGAGGTTACCGCAACCGGCCACCCTTGTCGCACCATGGTGGCCAGGGTGGATGGGACCCAGTCACCGTCCTGCAAGTGACGCTGCTTCGCCACGAAACAGCGACGTACGTAATGGTAATAGAGTTGGGTCGGCTTACTTCCGATGTTTATGCCTGCAGCACCGGGTCACACCCCTGCGGCTGGCACTGTGTAGGACGATGATCGGTTGTTGATACTTTGTCCTAATAGCTGGGCTGCAATGACGGCTAGCGATCAACCTTCAGGTGTCCAACGCCTCCTTGCACAATCAGCCCTTAGTGTCGATGATCACCAGCCGAGCGAGGGGCTGACACTTTATCACAGTACAGTACTAATAGTACCGGTACGACAATCGACGTGGAGGAAGATTCCATGCCCTCAACAAGGGTTCATTGAACTGTCGCTGGTCTGAGCGTTTCACAGAAGCAGTTGAACCCGACAAAAACGTTGGCTCTAAAAAGGCGTCAGAACTCCAATTGTTCGGCTCTCATTCTGTGGTCGAATCGCTGATAAATGGACATACTCTGCTGAATCCCATCTTGTCGAATTGATAGCGAGTCTCAATCAATTCTCGATTCACGTGGCACAACATGGCGTCACAATCTGGTGGATACACTGTGCAAAGAAAAACGCCAGCTGTGGCTCAGGACGATGAGCAATCCTGGAATTTTATGAATTGGCCGTTGTCGGTCTCATTTATCTACCGACAAAAGTGAAGCGCCGATGAAGAGCTCCAACAATAGGATCTGCATACCAAGGAGTTTGCAGGATCCTTCCAAGAGCTCCATGATAACAGTACCAGCATCGCTACTTCTCTGTATAGAGCCCAGAATGAGCTGGAGCGGGAGGCAACTTGCCACGGCCAGTTTCGTTCGTGGCAGTTCTTGCTTGGTTTTCCTAAACTTTAGCAATGTGCAAGTCATTCGCGGGATCATCAGCCCCCTACGGTACTGTAACGCGATACGTGCATGAACAGTCCAGCACCGCCGTCACTGGGCACCCTCCTCTCCTCCACATACAATATCCAAGTGTATTTCGTTAGACGATCAGCCCCCTGGACACACGTGGAGCCCAAGAGTCTCTTCTCCGTCCTGTTCCTCCTCCTTCTTCCTCTCTTCCTCCTCCACAACTGACCAGTAGCAATGCTTACCCTCCAGCCACGTTTAGGGGTTCCCTGTCGCCAGGACGAATACTTGGTGCTGTACAGTACACCACTGCCGGACTCCTAATCGAATTAGGCCTCTGTTCGTGGCTCCTGTGTGCTGATACTGTAGCTCTGCTCTGCGTTCTCGCTCATTTGCCGACTCACCGCGATCGCGACCAGCACACTCGACTTGTGGCGACGTGGACTCCGCTCAGAAACTCGTGCCGTCTGGACTGCCGACCGCACCCTCTGGCCTTCTGTTGCCTCCACCACACACGGCTCCCTTTTGAGACGAGCAGACGGCGACGGCTGGTGATCATCCAGTCTCAGTCCGGAATCAGCGCACGCCCGAGTGGACACGATCCTGCTCCTCGCACAGCATTTGTCGCACCATTGGTCCCGTCCGTGCGGCCCACACCGAGCCTGATCGTCCGTCACTGACCGCACGACCGGCCCGACCTACACTGTTCTTGACTCTGGACAGTGGACCCTCGCGGTCTCCGGTATCCCCGCCCCAGCCTGCAGCTGGTCGCGTGCCCGCTTTCACTTCACAATCGTCTCTACTGAGCCTACACTCGGGTATCCTCCGCACCAGAACTCAATTATCATCACGCCATGGACATTCGCCGCTTGCTGCACAACCCCGACGACGGCGGCTGGTTCGTGATCGGTGAGACCCGCAGCGAGCTGGAAATGACCGAGTTCCGGCGCTCGCTCAAGCGCAACGCCATTATCAACACGCACCTCGTCAACTGCACGATGAACCACGAGAACGACGAGGTCACGAACCAGGACCACAAGATGAAGGTGCAGTGGACCAAGTGTACGTCGGCACTGTGTCACCCGAAGAGTCCGCGTAACGACGACAACGGCACGACCACGAAACGACGGAGCTGCCCAGTACAGCTGCGCATGTCGACGTGCCAGCTCACGTTCCAGGGCGTCGTGTGCCAAGCGTACGAGCACCTGAGCGACGAGCAAGACTCGGCCGAGCCGCTTCAGAGCTCGGTCACCGAAGACATGAAGACCCACATTGTGCGCATGCTCGACTACAACGGCGACGTCAAGCCCATGGTGATCTACAAAGAGCTCCAGCGGCTTCACAACCAAAATGCATTTGGCGACGATCTCATGCCCACGAAGATTCAGCTACGGAACGCACTCACGTACCTGCGCAGCCGCAAGTTGCGCCATTCGTCCGTGTCGTCGACGACGTCGAGCACCTCGAGCCGCAAGCGCAAGTACGACAACGACGACGACTCGGGCTCAGGCTCGGAGTACGGCAGCGCGTCCCCGCCGCGGGTCGAGCACCGCTTTCCAGAATGACGCCAGGCGGGTGACGCCAGGACATTGCTCCTGGCGTTGTCCCAGCGATAAGTTATGAAGAACACTACTGAACAAAAGTAGTGTAGTAGTCAGGGCCCTGCGGATGCAAATTAGTCAATAGAACGTGTCGTTTGTAGGATATGCTGTGGCGAAGGGTTTAGCAATGCCATGGCATGCCAGGTCTATCAGAGCCTGTGCACGGCCTATGCACGGCAATCGTCTGGCAACGGAATGCCATGGCGTAGACCCTGCTTGGCCCCAGGCTGCCAGCGGCAGCGGAACTGGCCTTGTTGATGGGTGCCGAGTGAGCAGCGGTTGTGATCTTCAGACCAGGAGCGTCGTGACGTACAACTAGGACTGCGCAACTGGCTGCCTCTGATGTACAGTAACGGAGGAGGCTAGCCTTTATTATCTGCACGGGCCCACAATCGCCGGCTGGTCATCATCTCACATGAAACCAAAACAGAGGAACAGCAAACGGATCTCCATCTCGCCGTGCGTCATTCGAACAATTTCAGATATAACGTGGACCACATCATCTTTGTGTAAGTGTGGTCCACGTTATTCGACGAGTTGATCGGTTCGTATCCGTTAGGCGTATCCGTTCTGCTCCCCCTTGTGGGGGAAGCAAAAGATCTCCGCGGAAAAAGAGCGAGGACAAGCAACCAACAAGAAACGAAGCAAGCCATGAGCGACGAGATCGGCAAGAAGGCAGACTTTGGTGAAGAGCTCGCGCGTGTGCTGCCACAGGCCAAGTCGGTAGCGGCCAGTGGCAATGTCGAGGCCGCGGCCGAGCTGCTGCTGGGCGTCGAGAAGCAGTCGCGTCTCGCGAACGACATCCCGACGCTCAAGCTCGTGGTGGCCGAAATCCTTGCGCTCTGCGCGCAGTACAAGCGCTGGGAGTTGCTCAAGGATCACATTCTCATGCTGTCGAAGCGCCGTGCCCAAAAGTCGGGCGCGATCACGGTTGTGGTCCACAAGTCGATGGAGTTTTTGCCCGAGACGCCGTCGGAAGCCGTCAAGATGGACCTCATCAATGCGCTCCGCACGGTTGCCGAAGGGCGCATTTTCTTGGAGAAAGAGCGTGCAACGCTCACGCAGATGCTGTCGCGCATGAAAGAGGCGCGTGGCGAGATTGACGAGGCTGCGACCGTGTTGCAGGAAGTCCACGTCGAGACCTACGGCTCGATGACCAAGCTCGAAAAGACCGAGTACATTTTGGAGCAGGTTCGCTTGACGCTCGCAAAGAAGGACTACGTGCGTGCCAACATTCTGTCCAAGAAGATCTTGCGCCGCACGCTCGAAGAGACCGGTTTCCAGGCGTGCAAGCTTAAGTTCTACCAGCTCATGATCGAGTACGACACCCACGAGAACAACACGCTCGAGCTGTGCCGCCACTGGATGGCGATCTTCAACACCGACACGGTCAAGGCCGATGACGCGATGTGGCGGAAAGCGATTCAGCACGCGTCGATCTTTGCGATCCTCTCGCCGCACTCGAACTTGCAGCACGACTTGCTCCACACTTTATCGCGCGAGAAGCTCCTCGAGAAAGTCCCGGAATTCTTCTCGCTGCTCGAGAAATTCACGACCAAGGAAGTGATTGGCTACCCGCTGGCGCAGGACGCGCTGCTGAAGCAACACGCTGTGTTCACGCAGCCCGAGCGTGGCACTGAGTGGTTTAAGGCGCTCCACTCGCGTGTTACGGAGCACAACATTCGTGTCATTGCGGAGCACTACGAGCGTATCCGCATGCCGCACCTCGCGTCCATGATTGGGCTTGCGGAAGACGTGAGTGGGGCGGGGCGTGTCTAGATGTGTATCTCGTTGTTGGGTGTTGACGCCTCGTGCTTGTGTGTGTGTGCAGCTCACGGAGGCCAGCATCTCGACGCTCGTGAGCGAAGGCTCAATCTATGCGAAGATTGACCGTCCGGCCAAGATTGTTTCGTTTGTGCGACCGAACTCGCCCGAAGAGCAGCTCACGAACTGGTCTGGTACGTGGCGTGTAGTGTGGTTTCGTTGGCGTATTGCTAGCGTGCTAAGTTGTTGTCCTGGAACGTGCAGCCGACATTTCGCAGCTGCTGCGTCTCGTGGAGACCACGTGCCACTTGATCAACAAGGAGACGATGATTCACAAGATCTAAGCTGGCCAGTGACGCCTTGCCCCGCACTCAATGTGCAGTGGTCGTGTTATTTCACATACAGAATCACACACGTTTCCCAACGCATCCACAGTGTTTTGACAGAATATGCATCATCAGGCGTGCTTTTACTTTTATTAGTCTCATAGCAACTCGTCTTCGTCGGCATCGTCAAACTGGCCGGCCACGGACGCCTCGACGTTCTCCGGTCGTTCTAGCCCTGGTGCAATGTGGAGCACCGAGTCCAAGTGAGCGGCAATCTCGGCGGCACGCGCACCATTCTCGACTTCGTCTTCGTCGTAAATCCAGCCGTCGTTGTCGCCGTCCCCATCTTCGCTTTCGTTGTCGTCTGGATTCATCTCGGCCGACTTGGAGAATGCGCTGAAGACCTCCGACACTGTGAGCACCACAGCGCATCAGCGATATTGATCATCGTAGCTACCACCTCGTAACAACCACGTCACGTACACTGCTTTTCGTCCGCCGGTACGAATCGTACTTCCGTGATCTCTTCAATCCCCACCTGCGCCACAGAAAGCATCATGCAAAAGAGTTGAGCACTCTGGGTCGAGATGCGATACACCCACGAAGCTTCCTCTTTACCTGGCAGTAGAGACACGGGCGGGCAAAGGCTGCTGGGTCGCGCGAGATCGCATGGAGCGTGATCTGGCTCACGTCCCATCCGTACCCCACGCGCACGGCCGCACGGTCACCGACCCACACAATACGCCTACACACAGAAAGCGTTAGCTACACTACTCCATCTACACACAGCTACCGCTCTGCCACGTTGACAGCCTCGTACTTGGTCGTGACGTAGAGCGTGCCTTTGGTACGATTGAGTGGGAGCTCCTCGGCCATGCACTCGTTCTCGTCGTCGTCATCTGCGTCGTCCGGCGTGATATAAATCTCCACGTCATTGAACGTCGTGAGGAGGAACTCTTCTTCGTCCTCGTCGCCTGCGCCTGTGCGTAGCAGCGGCGCGCCGGCACCATTGAGGTCGGCGGTCGTGAGCATGTTCATGGTCGGTGGCGTGGTCGAGAAGATGCGGATGGACCCACACAGGTGACAAGGGCGAGATCGAATGATTCACAAAAGTAGTCCAGCTAGTTTAATTGATTTACCATTCCGTACACATGGTTCGATGCTGCAGTGTGCAGCAGCTGCACACGAGTCGTGTGACACGACGAGAGGGCAATGACAATTTGTCATCGCCGAACCTATCAGCAATAATTGTCGCTTCCATTGTCGAACTAGGCTGCCTCGACGACGCCGTGTGAGGCCAAGGAATCGTGTGGGAATGGACCAGGATCGCCGCAGAGAGTGATTTTGGGCCGGGGAAGACTGCTGTGATACTGTAGTAACGGATACCCAACTCGTAGCCACTGGCAGACCGCGCCGCAGGTGGTGGCCGCTCCAAGCGGAGGATTATGCGTCTCCTACAGTACTGTCTTTTTCGCCATGCGCGTCTGTACACCATACGTCCCGTGTCACAGGCACGCCCGAACCCAACTCACCTCTCTTGCCCCCTTCACTGAGGCTCAACCAGGGCCAAGGGAGCCAGAAGCTCGCATCCGCTGCGGAATGCGGACACCACAGCCATCTCTTTGCACCGAATTGGCGGCCGATTGCATGTAATAGACGATCAGAACCCACCTCTCCTCACTCAACGAGAGATCGCGACTGCTCTGGAGGGAGAGAGAGAGACTTAATACAGTGGGAACGACCACCGTGTAGCCAGAGCACATGCGTCACCCAAGCAGCACCAACGGGCATCATCTGCTGCTGCCGTCGGCGAGTGTCTCGGTGATAGGACAGACGAATCAGTCCAGACCACAGTGTGAGTCGGCTGGGCTCTGGCCAACTGTCGTACTGCCCCTTTCACCAATGTGGCGGAGTGAAAGCACACGGCAGCCACTAATACCTAGTGTATGGAGATCACCATGCAGAGGCGAGGTCGTCTCGAGCGAGTGGTGGGCACCAATCGGAGAACCGAATGCTGAACGTCTCTGAACTGCCAGGCGCCTAAACATTATGCTCGCTGTTCGTTCGGAGTGAGAGCCCATTCCCCCATTTGCCTCGGAAACCTGACGAGCCATGGTTCTGTGGCGGCGACTCGCACAGCTTCTGGCCGTGGCCCTAGCGTGTGCTCAGACCACGGATGCCACGCGTGTCACGAACGCGACGGCGTCGAATGCCACCGACGTAGTCCACCACCGTCGGCTCGGAAGCGCTGCACCTGGCAACGTCGCAGCCTGCTACACACCGTTCCACAACAACGAGTACCCACTCTTCGGCGGGACGCTCAACCTCGCGGCATTGCGGTCGGCCATCGACGACGACTTCCGTATCATGAGCCAGTACTTCACCCACGTGCGGACGTACTACGCACAGCACTTTGGTATCGAGATTGCGCCGATCGCAGCCAAGTACAGACTCAAGCTCTACCTCGGCGCCTACCTCACGAGCGAGAGCTGGTGGGCCGACGAGGCCAACGCCGCGGCCAACGCCATCAAGAAATACGCTGGTACGGTCGAGGTTGTGCTCACGGGCAACGAGAACCTCGTTGGTTTTTACCAGCGCAGCTGGGACATCATCAACAAGATCAACGACATTAAGGCCCGCGCTGGCAGTGCCGCCGGCAACGTCAAGTACGGCACGGTCCAGCGGATCAACGAGTTTGTCGACCCGCGGTTCGACTGGGACATGCAGCAGCTCAACAGTAACCTCGACATCCTCGGCGTCAACATCTACCCGTTCTTCACGAACAATTACGACGGCAACAAGCCAGCAGCGCTGCTCGATGCGCAGTGGAACCAGGTCACACGCCGGTTCCCGCGTGACAAGATCCGCCTCACTGAGACGGGCTTCCCGACCGCCGGCAGTGCATCGGCGCCGGCACCAAACGTCAAGCCTGGCCTCGACGCTTCGGTCAAGTACTACAATGGTGTTGTCGACTGGACACCGAGCGGCTACGAGAGCCAGCCCAAGTTTTGGTTCCAGGCATTCGATCGTCGCTATGGCGACCCGGCCGCCAGCGGGCTTGACTATGAGCTCTACTTTGGCTTCCTGACGACCAGCAAGCAGCTCAAGCGCAACGGGTATCCACGCCAAGTCACTTCATCCGAACGCGCAGCAGCGCTCTCCTCCCCGTCACAGTCGTCGTGCCCGATCGAGGAAGATGTCGACTTTACGGCCAGAGACATTGGGAGTAAGCCGGCAAACCAAGCCGAGAGCTGCTTCGATCTCTGCCGCGCGTACTCGGGCTGTGCCGTGTTTACGTGGTCCTCGTACAGTGGTGGCACGTGCTGGTTCAAAGCCAGCAAAGGAGCCTCGATCAAAAGCAGCGGCGCTCGCTCAGGCTCGCTCTCGTGCTCGACGTGCTCGATCGAAGAGGACGTCGACTACACGGGCGCAAACGTTGGCAATCGACAGGCAGCCCAAGCAGAAGATTGCCTTGCCATTTGCAACGGCGCCTCGGGCTGTGGCGCGTATACGTGGACCAGCTACAACGGCGGCACGTGCTGGCTCAAGTCGTCGAAAGGCTCAGTGGGGAAAACCATGGGCGCACGCTCGGGCCTCGCTGGCTGTGATCCGGCGAGGGTCGCTGTCGCCCAGACGGCGTCGTCGTCGGCGTGTTCGATCGAAGAGAACGCCGACTTCTCGGGTGCAGACGTTGGGAGTAAGCAGGCCTCACGCGCTGAGAGCTGCTTTGGGCTCTGTAACAACGTCGCTGGCTGCGGCGCGTTCACGTGGACGTCCTACAACGGCGGCACGTGCTGGCTCAAAGCTGGTAAGAGTGGCACCAAAGCATCCACGGGCGGGCGCTCGGGGGTCGCCTGCAAGTGTAACCTCGGCGGCGTAGAGATAGGCGTGGACTATTCAGGCGCGGACGTAGGCAGCGCCCGTGGCGCAAATGCCGAGGCCTGCATCGCACTGTGCCAGGCCAAGTCCGGATGCCGGGCCTTCACGTGGACGTCCTACAATGGTGGCACGTGTTGGTTGAAGGCCAACAAGGGCGTGACGAGTGCCAACAGCGGCGCGAATTCGGGCGTTGTTTGTTAGCGCCTCCGTCTCGCTGGGCTGTGGTCACACTGTAGAACAGAGAGAAAATGATGCGAATGGAAGATCCTTTTTTTCTAGAACGTTTGTCACATTTTGTTAGTGACTTTTGAAGATCCATAGAGAGATAACTTGATACAGTGCTTTATCCAGTGTCGAATCACATAAACCTACCCCCGTGATGTGGCCATCTGGCATTGGAGAAAGAACACATGGCCCAGCCGGCGAAAGTGCCCCTTTGCGGGCACACCATGACTTTCAGGATTGAGCTTGGGCGAAAGTCAATGCGAGTACATATGTATGGTCACAAAACAACCCAAACGACTCGCTGCTTGATACGAGCACGTTCCGATCGACAACGTATCAACATCGACTGACCTGCAATACATTGTTCAGGACGTGAATCCATCGAGCAAAGTTGATGAACATCATCGTGCCTACGTTTCCACAACGTAACGACTCGTTACCAACTGGAGTTGCACACAGAGCCCATTACCGAGACATGAGCCAATCAGAACGTGTTGTGGCCCTTGGCGAAGACAGATGGCATACCACTGGTGCGATCTTCCGTGCGGTTGTAAAGCCGGTTCAAGCAACGCGAATTCCCAGATTTTCAGGTTGCCAGTCAGAAGTCCAGCAACGAACAGTGCCGGGATTTTCATCCGTTGGGTTGAGCAGTTTCCACATCAGACCAAAACTTCTGAACAACTCTGGATGGCACACAGCCAGCCAGTCTGCCGTCGTGCCAGCCCCGTGCCAGGTCCAGAGAAGTGACCGCGTCCGCGACGTCGACACCAAGGGCATGAAATTTAGTCCCTTCGTCCCAGCCCAAGACTCCTGAACTCCGGACACCCTTGATCATTTCCCGGATTTCCAGCTCCAGAGCCCGACCTAGCTCTCTCTTCGAATCCAGAAGCTCCCACACGACCATGTTCGGATCCACGCTCCGCGCGGTTGCGCTTGCCTGCGCGGCGCTCGCTGCCACGGCCTCGGCCGCTGTGCCTGGCAACATTGGTGCGTGCTACTCGCCGTTCCACCTCCAGGCGTACCCGCTCCACGGCGAGCGTCTGCCGTCGGTCGACGGTGTCAAGACCGCCATCGAGAACGACTTCAAGCAGCTCGCGACCCACTTCTCGCACGTCCGCACCTACTACTCGCAGTACGTCGGCATCGACATTGCGCCAATCGCCGCGGCCCACGGCATCAAGCTCTACATGGGCGTGTTCCTCACGAGCGAGTCGTGGGGCAAGAACGAGGTCGAGGCGGCTGTCCGTGCCGTCAAGGAGCACCCCGACACGATCGAAGCCATCATGGTCGGCTCGGAAAACCTCATCAACTTTAAGGAGAACGCCGATACGATCCTCAACAAGGTCAACGAGATCAAGGCATTGCTCGGTCCGGAGCTCGCGGGCAAGGTCAAGTTCGGTACCGCGCAGCGCGTGAACGAGTACCTTGATGAGAAGTTCAACGGCGAGACCGCCAAGCTCGCGGCGTCGCTTGATATCCTCGGTGTGAACATCTACCCGTTCTTCACGAACAGCTACAACCCGGCGAACCCGGAACTGCTCCTGGACCAGATGTGGAAGAACGTCGCGGCCAAGTTCCCGGCCAGCAAGCTCCGTGTGACCGAGACGGGTTTCCCGACCGCGGGCTCGAACCCGTCGATGGCCCCGACCGTCAAGCCGTCGCTCGACAACTCGGTCGGCTACTACGAAGGTCTGCTCAACTGGATGCCGACCGGTGCCGAAGGCTCGACCAAGTTCTGGTTCCAGGCCTTTGATCTGCGTGGCGACGACAAGACCATGGGTGTGGACTACGAGACGCACTTTGGTTTCTTCACGGCCGACGGGCAGAGCAAGAAGGAGAACTTCCCGTACGCCAAGGAAGGTAACAGCTTTGTGCCCAAGCCCGAGACCCCGGCGGCCGACAAGCCGGTGGACACCAACACGGAGAAACCGGCTGACAAGCCCGCCGACAAGCCTGCTGACAAGCCGGCTGAGGTGACGCCTGCCCCGGTTGCGCCTGCCCCGGCACCGGCCGCCAACACGCCGGTCGTGACGCCGGCGCCGTCGATGCCTGCGCCTGGCAAGCCGATCTCGTTCGACGACATTGGAGAGGACAACGACGCCCCTGGCAAACTCGATGCCAAGACCGCGGCGCCGCCGGCGCCTGCCGTGCCGTCTCCGGAGTCGACCCCCGCTGCGACCAAGAAGAAGGTCGCGAAGAAGGACTGCCACGCTTAAGTAGTACTCCTTCAAGGGGCAGATCTGTGGTACTCTCTCCGCTTATTGTAAATGTGACTTTTGCTCATTCACGTTCGATTGACTTGTTCGTGTTAAAACGTGGAAGCTGTCGTTCGCTTCCGCATGACTTATTACTTGACTACTTACTCATGACGAGAAACATCGAGGCTAGACTCACGGAGATGGATAGAGGTACAGGGGTTTACATCAAGTGGGCCATGGCTGCCACTACCGCCGAGGCGACGAGCAGCACGCGGCTGGGCTGCACCAGCGAGCTGCTGCTGGCGACCTTGGCTGACGCGTCCGCTGACGGTGAGTCAATCGCGGTCGCGGGGGAAACCGTCGTCGAAGTTGGCGTGGTCGCGTCGGCGTTGGCGTCGGCGTCGCTCGAGACTTCCTTGTCGGTCACGAGCGAGACAGAACCCACGTCCGACGTTGCGTCCGACGAATCGCTGCCTCGGAGCTTGGTGGTGGTTGGCGCCGGGGTCGGCTTGCTGTTGGACGACGGCGCCGGCGTGGGCTTGCTGTTGGAGGACGGCGCTGGCGTCGGCTTGTCCTGGATCGACGACGGGGCAGGCGTCGGCTTGTCGTTGGACGACGGAGCAGGCGTCGGCTTCGCGTCAGCGTCCGCGTTCACATCCATCCACGTCGGCGACGGCGTCGGCTTGATGACCGGCTCTGTCGTGGTCGCTGCACCCGAGTCCGGCGAAGCCGTCGTCATCTCTGGCACCGGAGCCGGAGCCGGAGCAGGAGCAGGAGCCTGGGTGACTTCGGGCTGCGGAGCAGGCATGGGCTCTGGCTGAGGGGCCTGGGTCGGCTCCGGCTGCGGGGCAGGCACAGGAGCAGGGGCTTGGGTCGGCTCCGGTTGAGGAGCCGGAGCGGGAGCAGGAGCCTGGGTCGGTTCCGGCTGAGGAGCTGGAGCAGGAGCCGGCATCGGCACCGGGTTCTCGGCGTCCGTGATCGCGAGCGGGTACCCAGCACGCTTGGTCTCGCGCGTGTGCGTGTAGAACCCAAAATGTTTCTCAAACTCGAGCCCCATGGTATTGTCGTCCGGACGGCGGTCAAACATACCGAACCAGAACTTGGGCGTCGCCTCGGCACCTTCGGGGATCCACTGACGCAGCGCCTCGTAGTACGCAAACGAGGTCTCGAGGCTCGGCCAGACATTCGGGGCCTCGGCCGACGACGGACCGGCGGTCGGAAATCCGGTCTCCGTGAGCCGCATCTTGCGCACGTCAAATTTTGTGGCCATGCGGTTCCACAACGTGGTGAGGAGCTCGGTCGGCTTGGCGGCGTCAAAGTTCGGGTCAAAGAACGGGTATATGTTTACACCGAGGATATCCAGCGAGGCTTCGAGCTGCTTGGTCTGGGCGTCGTAGGTGGCATCGACGTACTCGGTAATGCGCTGCACGGTACCAAACTTGACCGGCGTGGCACCGACGCGGGCACGGATCTGGTCCACGACCGCAAGGATCGCTGCGGCGCTCGCGCCCGTGTGGAGGTTCTCGTTCCCGACGATAATGGCTTCGACCGTGTCGGGGTACATGCGCGCGGCCTCGACCGCCGCGTCGATCTCGGTCGTGCCCCAGGCCTCCGAGGTCATGTAGACACCGAGGTAGAGCTTGAGTCCGTGCTTGGCTGCGATCGGTGCGACCTGGATGCCGAAAAACTGCGAGTAGTACGTACGCACGTGGGTGATGTGCTTGCTCATGAGTGCAAAGTCGTCGTCCATGGAACTCTTGAGGCTGTCCATGTTGAGCGCTTCACGGCCAAGCGGGTAGGCCTGCGAGTGCATGGGGCTGTAGCACGCCGCGACATTGCCGGGCGCCGCAGCGAGCGTGGCGGGCGTTGCGAGCAGCAGCACGGCCGAGACAGACAGCAGGATAGCGAGGAGCGAGCGACGAACGACGGCCATGATCCACACCAAGACAACGAGAAGAGAAGAGCGGAGGCGCGTGGGAGGTGTTGATCCAGTTGCGAAGTGAGCGAGTCGAGTGGAGGGTGGCAGGCCGATTAAGGATGCCACCTACCCAGGCGGAGAGACTGTCAGTGGCACTCGACATCCAGCGGACGATGGAGAGGCGAGGAGACTGGCGTGGCGCGGCGGATGGCTCAAGCTCCTGCGTGATCGAGCGTCCGCATGGCGCTTACGAGGCGAGTGTACTGTACAAGAATACGCTGTCTTAGATCAGCGTGTCACGTCTATTGTAAAAGCCGTTCATGGAACAGGTGGCTGCGTTGCGTCGAGTCGGAGACGACAGGATCGTTGAGCCTGTAGAAGTGAGCGACTGGCGATGAAGTTCAGGGTATACGGTATACTTGTTTCCGGATAAACGACCTCAAAGGCAGTTCAGTATCCGGATTCCGCCTCCGATGAGATCCACGATGACGCCAACGAAGCCGATCAAACGGAGGTGGATTGAGTGTGAAGCTCAACAACTCGGTAGCGACTAAAAACGTACGTGTATAGATGGATGCAGTCCTAGTGTTATGGGTCGTTCGCTACACCATGCTGTCCGCATCGTTGACGTCCGTGAGCTGCGTCGTCTCGGTCGCAGCGAGTGCGCGCGTGCGGCGCGCATCGCACACTTGGATCGCGGTCACGGTCGCGCCGGCGATCGCCGTACAAATCGTGGCGGCGCACGCTGCTACACCGACCGACTGCGCGCCAATAGCGTCCACCGCGGCCCAGATCGTACTGGGCACAAGCGCGATTGCAGCCATCGTCTGAAGGCGACGAAGCCAGTCCAAGCGGCCTGTCATGCGCAGACGAATTAAGTTAGAACACGGGCAGACTCACATCGAACGTTTGCATGGACGTACGAGCAAAGCAGCGCGCGCGTGAGGCGTCACCGAGCGGGTACGCGATCACGTGGATGATCTCGATCGGTTCTCGGGTGTCTGGTGCGGCGACCGCGTCGGCTATCCGCATAGAGCCGTCCAGATCGTGTGGGAAGGTGCGCAGCAGTGTCTCGACGTCCGCTGCCGTCGTGATGGCGCGGATCTCGGGGTCTTGTGTGGTTAGCCAGTGTCCATTGGCGCGGCGAGCAAGCACAAGGCGATAGTATTCCATCTGCGCGCGCGGCAGCTTGGGCGAGGCGCCGGCGAGTTGGAGCAGGAGATCCGCACCGATTGCCGAGGCTGGCAGCCGAAGTCGGTGGACAAGTTGGTCACCCACGACAGCGCAGTTGATGAAGATGAAGCGGCCGTTGACAGCGAGCATCGTGAGCGCTTGAGGTGGTCAAGGTAGAATGGTTTATGGCGAGCATGAGGAAAGTTGTCGCTCTTCAAAAGGTCTAGTGCCGATCAGGCAGCTCCCGTTGCGCCGTCCGTAGTGGCCTCCTTCTTCCGTCCATGCATGCCCTCTCGAGATTGCGAGACTCAATTTTGAGACCGATAGCCCCTTCCGTGTTGTCGCTCTCTCCTGCCGTGGCGTTTGTCGTGTTGCTCGCATGTATCCCTTTGCTCGCTAACCGCGGTGGGTGCTGGAGACCCAGCGCCGCGTTCCCGCTGACGACCGCTCTCAGTATTCCGAGATCAAATCGTCTCATACTGTATTGGGTGGGTGAACGCTTCGTCAGTCTGGACTCCAGACACGCTGAGTCTGCAGCTGACGTGCGAATCGCCAGCTTCTCAAAATCTTGAGAGAGTACGCGTCTCACGATTTGGATTGGAGATTGATCCGATTTGAGAGAAATCTGTGATTTCGACATTGAAGGGGTTTAACTATGAGAGAGTTTCTCGACTTTTTGAGATGTGTTCTTCTGCGAGTGGAACCCACCGACTGCCTCTCCAGACGAAGATCGGCACTCCCCAACTTGCTTCCTTTCGTCAACTCCTCCGCTCAACACGCAATGACCAGCGAAGCGCGTACGGCAGCGACATTGCTCTCGTCTTTGTCGGCCGATGGCTCTGCCAGCGCAGCCATTGACGCCTCCGAACTCGCAGTCGGCATGAGATTCATCGGCGTGACAGAGGCGATTGCCCACGCGCACCGCAGCGCGCTGACGCAGAAGAAGCAGCTCAAAGAAACCACTCGCGGCGGCTCGTGTCGGAAACTCGTGTGCGAAAGATACGAAAGCGACGACTGCGGTTTCTTTGTGTTCTTCAAGAAGAGAGCAACGCGTGAGTGGTACGTGGCCGACGTCGGGCCGCCGCATACGCCAAGCTGCACGTCGAAGGCCAAGCCCAAGCCAAGCCAGCTGGCTGAGCTACCCGACTTTCAGGAAGCGGCTGCAGATGCGAGGCGCTGCGGACTGTCGGCACGGGAATTGGCGGAGACGTTCAGTGCGAGCAGCGGTCTGACAGTCGATCCCCACACGGCCGATCGCGCACGGAAGCTCATCCAGGCCGCAATCGACTCCATGAAACTACCCAACACCGAAGCCCCAGCTGCAGGTGCCGTGGGCGCACTGGATGTGTTGATTGCGGGTGATAATTTGCGCGCACGCGCCGCATTTGCCATGAAGTTCTTCTCCGTCCCCCAGCTCAGTGGATTGGTTGTCGGCACCAATACGGGTGGTGGTGATGGCGATCAAGGTCTTCATGTGCTGTCACACGACCTAGTAGTCTCCCTCCAGTCGCGAATTGGTATCAACACCATCGAACCCAGCGAGTCAATCGGCTACGTCCCGTTCCAGAGTGCACTTGACAGGGCCGAGCCACGAGTGGATCCAGCGATAGCACCTTCAGTGGACAAGCGGCAGGCTGGTCAGTTGGGCTGGACTGACCTCACCACAAGCAAGCGACAGCGCTTGGACGAACGGAATGGGTCGTCCATTTCCCTGTCAACTCACGTGCTGCCAAGTGCGCATCCTGAAGCTGCGTCAGAAGCTACACTAGTGGCGTATCAGCCGCAGCCCAAGGACATGGATTTGATCGTGGGCACACAGCAGCAGATGGCGGGTGAGGACGTACGGCTCCGCGAGTGGAACGAAGTCAAGCAGAGACTGCAGCTCGCAGAGATCCAAACACCGGCCACTGGATCTAGTTTATTCTTTGCGCTCCACGCGATCACGAGTCTCGAGTGCGAAGCGGTACTCACCGACAATCAAGTCGAAGCGGTGGAGGACGCCAATGGATTCCGGTTCCGACTAGGTGGCTTCATTGACTCTCGCTTTGACAAATGGAAAGCGAACGGTACACTCGGTCTGCCCGTGGATACTTCCGAATGGCAAGAGTCGTTGTTACTGTCGAATGAACGCCGGGCTATGTCGGATCCGGCTGAAATGCTAACAAGTCCGGAACTGCGCTGCGGTACGCTGCATATCAAGGCCGCTGTGCTCAAATTGGGCCACCCTATCACGGTGTTTGACGTCCACGCGGACGGTCCTGTGACTGCGCAAGTTTTTTGTGCGAAGCTGGGTGAACCAGACTGCGTTCGCGTGGAATCCCTCCCGATCGCCCACGCGTGCGCCTTCGTGACGCAACTGATTGGAATCAGAGTCGTGCCGCACGTGCTTGTCCGGCACGGGACGGAGTTCGGCAACTACCGCTTCCATGGGCTGCGCGTCAGTGACGACAAGTACAAAGCTTGGACGTGCACCTTCACGAAGCGCCAGCGCATGAAGGATATCGCCAAACTCATGTCCCACTACACGAACCGCATGAACTTCATGATGATGTCGTCGGGCGATCCTTCAGCAGCGATGCAGGATATCGCCCAACTAGTGTCCCACACCGATATCTAGAACGCTCCACATGTTTGGGACAAGCCTGCACACAAAGTCCATCCCACTGGATTTGTAGGACCGCGCAACTGCGTGTCGCCTCGAGCAGCTCAGTTTTGCCACGAAGCACCACTGGCACCGGCATCCACGAACGCTCACTTGCGCATTCCCTCCTCTTCGCTTCTCTCTCTCACTCTATCCCCACCAACCTCCTAGCACCATGGGCGCGTTCCAGAGCATGGTCGATACGCGCATGTTCGGCTCGATCTACGGCTACCCGTCGCACCTCGTCGTGCTGCTCGCGTTCTTCGTGACTCTCTACGTCGTGCTCGTCGCGCAGTTCATCCTCCACATGCGGTCGCTTGGTGTGACCATCACGGGCAACAAGAAGAAACTGACGCTGCTCTTAGGCCCACGCGGCGCCGGCAAGACGGCGCTCTTTCACCAGCTCCGCGACGGCCGCTTCGTCAACACGGTCACGTCCATGGAAGAGCTCGAAGGCAAGTTTGCGGTGCACGGCACCTACAACACGATCGGCTTTGGCGCCCACCTCTCGGTCGTCGACTACCCAGGCAACGAACGCCTTCGCTCGTACGTTTCTTATACCCCTCCTCGTACTTCTTGTTCCGAACGCTCTGTGACTGAGTGTCGTTTCTTATCCTAGGCGCGTGGCGGACTTTTACCCCGTGGCTGGTTCAGTCGCTTTCCTCGTGGACGCGGCCGACCCGTCGTTCCGTAAGGCTGCTGAGTACCTCTACGACATCTTCTCGAACGCCAAGTTCAACGACGTGGCGCCCAAGATGATGATTGCGTGCAACAAGAGCGACATCGCGGGCGCCGCGAGCGTCGACGCCGTGCGCGCGGCGCTCGAGAAGGAGCTCACGAAGCTCAAGAAGACGCGCTCGTCGCTCGAGACCGAAGGTGACGACGACACGTCGATTGTGCCCGTCGGCCGCGACGGCGTCGCGTTTGAGTTTGCCGTCGACGCGCCGTGCGAGGTCACGTTCACCACGTGCAGTGTCAAGGACGGCGAGATGGAAGAGCTGTCGACGTTCCTGCTCAAGAACTAGTCACACGATCCAGCTCAGATATCCGTCCTCGTTAGTAAGATCTCTTGTGCGAATCCCTCTGCATCCGTTCATGGACGTGAATACATAGACAAACTGCTCTCCCGCCGCTTGGCTTCCTCTCGCGTGCTTGAACCACCTTGTCACAGATTTCTTCCTCCCATCCCCTGCCTCTGATTGGCCACAAATGAAAGTCTCAGCAACACTGAACTTGGCTGAGGTGGGCAGCAGCTCCTCGATCCGCATCCGCTCGGCGCCGAGCGGCACTCACTCTCGCTTTCTCTCCGCCCCTCTCCTCCTCCTCCTCCATCCTCATGTGGCAGCCTGCGTGGCAGGCGTTCGTGCGTTTTATTAACTCCAACGACTACGGCGTTCTCTACGGCTACCCAGCGCAGCTCTTTGTGCCGGTCGCGCTCGTCCTTGCGGTCTACGCGGGGCTCTTTGTGCTGCTCGTGATCCACGTCGTGAAGCCGCCTGCGGAGCGCAAGACCACGTTTCTATTAGGTGCGACTGGCGCTGGCAAGACGGCGATCTTCCATCAGCTACGGAACGGCGCGTTTGTTGAGACGACACCGACGACCGAAGAGTTTGGCGCGAAGTTCCCGATGGTCGAGCGTTACAACACGGTCCAGGCCAAGCGGTTCGTCAAGGTCTTTGACTTTCCAGGTCACGCACGCTTGCGCTCGTACGTAGCGGTTCTCTACTGAGGAACACATATAGAGAGGACTAACGCACGCGTGTTTCCTTGTGTAGCCGTGTGACAAACAGCCTCGCGACCGTCGGCCTCGTCGCGTTCATTGTCGACGCGGCCGACGCGTCGTCGTTCAAGAAAGCCGCGCAGTTCTTGTTCGAGCTACTCACGAACGAAACGTTCCAGCAGCTCGCGCCGTCCATGGCCATTGCCTGCAACAAGACGGACCTCCCGAACGCCGCGAGCGTAGATATCGTGCGCTCTGAACTCGAAAAAGAACTCACGGCACTCAAGAGCAAGCCGCAGCCAAAGACCAGCGTGCGTATCGGCCGCGCAGACGAGGCCTTTGAGTTTGGCGTCGATGCGCCGTGCCCGGTCAGCTTTGTGCGCTGCAGTGCCAAGCAGGGCGAGCTCGCGGAGCTCTCGACCTTTATCCTAACCAACTATTAGACCACGGCGACTGACTGCATCGGATACAATAGACACAACGACAACAGCAACCGACACCAACTTCACATTGTGCTTGCATCATAACCCTCTTTCGTCTCTTCTTCTCCCAACAGATCTAGCGAACCCATCCGTGTTCATTAGTTGCCGATCATGGCCATGCTCTGACCGAGCCCGTAGAGATGACCCGAGTACTTGACCGCGTTCTCGATGTTGCCGTTGAAAAAGACTTCGACCATACGGAAGAATGTCGCGGCCGTGAGCAGCGCGTCCGAGCCAGCTTGGTGCATGGTGCCTATCCGCTCAACCTGTAGGTCTTCGGCTAACCGACTCAAGCCGCCCATCTTGTCAAAGTCGAGCGCGACTTGCTTGAGGTCAAACGTCGTGGGAAAGTACGTGTGCAACAGATCAAAGAACTGCTCTTCTTCGGCCGGGAGCGGGCTGCACGTAAGGACCTTGAGCAAGTACCCAAAGTCCGACGAGCCGTGGAACGAGACCCACTTGATGTTGTCCATCAGCACAAGTCCCGACGGCACCAGGAGCTCCCCAAAGCGCGCAACTTCGATGCCTTTCTCGTCGTGGGCCGCAAAGTCGATACCGGCTTGCTTCAGTACTTCGATCGAGTCTTGCGCGTACATGTCTTCACCAAGACTAAACTTGAAATTGAACTGCCACACCGGTACGCCTTCCATGTACGAGCCGTCTTCTTTGAAGAACGCAATGCCGAGCTGGATGAGCCGCAGCAAGTCGACGTTGCAGCGCAGCGTCTGGTACTGGTAGTCGGTCGAGGTCGTGAACGAGCCAATCGGCCGCGCGACGACGCCGGGGTACTCGGTGTCCATGGCCACGTAGCACGTCTCGCGCGACACGACTTCGCGAATGAGCTTCATGGATTCTTCCAAGTTCGCGGCCCAGACATCGCGGATCTCGACGTCCGGCGGCAAGCTACGGGTCTTGACCACGGCCATGCTAACGAGCTATAGGTCACGAGATGCCGGTGGCTAGAAGGGACCTAAATCCACGTCGCAAGGCGGTCAGATCGATCACCTCGATATGATCCGCTTGGGAGCTCCTGGCGTTTCCGTAGGGAGCTTGCCATTCGCTCACACAACAAGAAGGGGGTCGAGGTGTTTTCAACACGTGTGGCACTGTTTAAAACCGACCCACATTCGATTTTAAGGTAGTCCATACAAACACCAAGTCAAGATGGTCTTGGCCAATCACCAGAGTCATGGTTTGCGAGGCTGGCAGCGCCGCCCGTGTCATTGTTGCCTTCGACCGTCACAGAAAGCGACATGGTGATGGCCGTGCGAGCGCTCTTGGTGCGCGTTGCACGCCACAGACACGTTGCCACTAGCTCGCGATTAGCTACGGCACAGCTGAATGGCACTGCCACGGCGCTGTCACGTTGGAATGCGCGTAGCGCATTGCGTACGTTCAGCAGCGACGGTGTCAATGGTGTCAATGGTGTCAATGGTGTCAATGGTGTCAATGGTGTCAATGGTGTCAACGGCGACCACGACAATCTCGACGGCGACTGGATCGACGACGACGCGACGCATCTGAACGGCGACGTGAGTCCTTTTGAGCGACTGCTCCAGCACTCGCAGCGGTTCCGCGACGAAGTCGGTTTGGACGAACTGCCCGAGCACGTCGACGACGAGATCCTGGGCGAGCCGAACCACGACGACCGCGACGACGACAGCGATGAGAACAAGAACCACCACGCACCCAACGACCACGACGATGTAGAGGCGGTGCTGGACGAGCTCGAAGGCGACCACGCCGAGTTCGTGGGGCAGATCCGCAAGCCGCACGCGTACCATCGCACGACCGCACCGAGCCACACGCACCACGACCGGAACGACCATCGTCACTACGGCAATCACGACCACCACCACGACCACCACCCGAACCAGCAGCAGCCGAGTCGTCGCAAGAAGATTTATAATCGCTGGGGCATGGAGCAGCGCGTGCGTCGTGAGATTGGCAACGCCGACGACGTCGACTTTGAGCACGGCCTGCGCGACCTCGACGCCCGTCGTGCCCGTGAGAAAATGTATGTGCAGTTGCTCACGCGCAACTACGACCGCGACCGCGTGTGCCAGAACTGCGGCGAGCCAGGCCACGTTGCCGCCAACTGCATGTTGCCGGTGATCTGCTCCAACTGCGGCGACGTGGGCCACCGCCGTGGCGAGTGTCCACACGGCTCGTTCACGCTCGAGCAGCTCAAGGCCACGAAGCCGCTCAAGCAGACACGCAGCTCTGACGGTCGCAAGAAGTCGCAGACCCAGCTCAAGGCCGAAGAGCGCCGCCGTGTCGAACTGCAGGCGATCCGCGAGCGTCATGGGCGCATGAAGCAGGCGTTTGATGATGAGCTGGACGAGTACCTCGAAGAGTACGAACGCGTCAAGAAGGCGCGAGAAGCACGCAGTCCGAAAGCCACGGACGAGCAGGAGTAGAGAGAGCATTATATAGACGGGCCACGACGGGCATCCATGCACACTTCTTATTCATCTGCATACCGGTACACAGCGTCGGCTTCTATTCGGCCGTCGTCGTTGTGACCGCTTCTTCTAACTGGAAGCCAAGCCAGTGCGTGGCTTCGGCCGCCGATGGAAAGTGCCACGTGTCACCAAGACGCTGCGCACGGGCCGAGTAGACACGCGGCTCGTCGACGCGCACATACTTTTCCGAGTGGATCGCGTAGTGCACTTGATGACGCTCTTTCCAGCGCACGAGCGCACGCGTGTGGATCATTTGGAAATGATGGTCGCGCATCTCGTCGTTCGTAACAACCAACGTGCGGCCACCGAGCTTCACGGCCGCGTACAGCCAGTACCAGTCGTCATTGTTGCCCGAGCGGCAGTTGTACATGACGTTGCGCTCGGCCCAACCCTTGAGCATGGCGTGGAACTCGGTCGGGACAATGTCGTCGTACGTACGGCGCTTGTGCAACACGATCAGCACTTTCTTGCCTTGCTTCTCGTAGTGCTGCAGCATCAGTTCGATCTGCGGGTAGCTGAACCCGCCACTACAGAGCACAACGCAACACAAGAGCAGAGGTCTCGTCAGCCGAGGGTTCTACAATACATACAGAGTCTTTGTCTGCTTGGGTACGCACCCGCTGTAGTTCTGGTTGAAGTAACCAATGTTGGCAGCGTCGAGGAGCACGTCGAACGGTCCGTGGGTCTCGAGCCACGTCTTGAAATCGGCCCACTGCTCAATGCGCTTCTCATCCGTTCGCACGAGGCTCTCAATCTACAACAGACCAGCACGGTCAGTACTCATCTCTAGCTATCACGCTTCCTCCAACCACGCACCTTTTCGAGCAGCGCAGCTTCTTGGTCCTCGGGCAGTTCGATCGATTGCAGCGTCTCGCCCGTTTCCGACGACACGCCCTTGGCGTCGATGGTTTCGGTGAAACAGCGCCACGTGCGGCGGTTCTCGCTCGCCGCGTCACTGAAACAAACCATATACGTTAGTGCATTCGATAGGTAGCGCCATACTCGCAGACAGGCACGCACCTCTTGAACCAATCCTTCAGCACGTCCCAGATCTCGGGTCCCGGCACCAAGAACGTCTCACGGTACTCTTCCAGGACGACGTGGAACTGCTCGCGGCTCTGTGCCGCCACGCACACGCGAAAGAGCGACACAAACTCGGGTTCCGTAAGCTCGAGCTCGTGCGCACGGAGCTGCTCGCGCACCCACAGCGCCTGTTCCAAGTTGCCGTCGCTCGCGTACGCCGCGAGCAGCGCCGAGAACGTGCGCAGTCGCGGCTCGATCTTCTGCTCGCGCATCGTATCCAGCAGTGCGAGGCACTGGTCAAAGTCTTTGGTACCGGCGCAGATCTTGATCAGTGCGCTGAAGACCGTTTCGTCGGCGCGCACCGACTTCTTGTTCCACTTGGACGACGAGAACGACCCCGTTCCAGATTCGCCGTGGGCCTGGAGATCTTCGTACACACGGAACGCGGCGCGTTGGACGTCGGGCCCAGCGTTCGTGTCGCTCGCGCAGACGTTGACTACGACGCGGTGCAAGTACGGGTTGATGGGGAGGCCACTGGCCTTCATCTCTTCGAAAGCGGCGATCGCAGCGGTCGCGTTCGCGTCCTTGGCTGCGACTTCGATCTTCCGCTTGAACTCGGCCGTGGCCAGCTCTTCTGGCGTCTATAGCATCGGTGAAAGAGAGGGTGAGGACCGTCCTGTGAGTCGCGTGAGAGAGAGCGCAAGCCTATCGCATACCTGCTGCCGGAGGCGTCGCGCACGCTTCTTATTCATGACGGCGGCATCCCCAGCTGCGCGCACCAGAGAATAAGAACAGAAAGTGAGTGTCTACGAGTAGTTTTTGAACACGACACATCACTAGGCCACCGTACCGTCATGGAGTTCGTCACCCGCATCCGGGGCCGGCGCCGGACGCTTCTCGCCTGGAAGCGTCATGTCCACTGAACAAATGCCACTGACCTCGACAGGCAGGTTCTGTACCCTTGTTCTGAGTCTGATAAAGTTTCTGACTCTGATACTAGGGATGGGGACGAGATCTCACCAAAAGCATCATCGGCATCTCGCAGCGTATTACCTTGGCGTCGCTGCTGACGCTTGCGAGTATGAGAGACCATAGTAGACAGCGAAGGAGACAGAAGCCAACATATCATTATGCATGTCATACGCCCTCAACTCCACGACCCGCCCGCGTGGACCGTTCTACCAGTCCTTACGGTAGGTATACTCACAGCGCAGCACCAAAGCCGCCGCCACCGGGCGAGCAGATCGTGAGCACTTCATGCGGCTGCACGTCGACCGTGTTCTTGCCGCCGAGGTTCAGCACGCGACCGTCCGTTCGTGTGAGCAAGTTCATGCCACGCTCGCCGTCCTCGCCACCAGCTAGACCGTACGGACGGAACGCACGCCGTTCCGAGAGAATGCTGACCGTCATGGCCTGCAGGAATTCGAGTCGCCGAATCACGCCATCGCCGCCACGGTACTTGCCGTTGCCACCCGAACCGTCACGCAAATGGAAAGCCTGCAGCTTCACAGGGTATCGCTTCTCGAGGATTTCGGGATCTGTGATACGCGTGTTGGTCATGTGCGTGTGGATGCCGCTGCGGCCATGCCACGACGGACCGGCGCCGGCGCCGCCTGCGATCGTCTCGTAGTACCCACCAAGCTCAGCGCTGCCAAACGTCAAGTTATTCATGCAGCCTTGGGACGCTGCACATGCCGCAAACGCCTTCAAGATAACGTCGGTGATGCGCTGGCTGGTCAAGACGTTGCCGCCCACGACCGCGGCACTTGGACTCGGGTTCAAAATGCTGCCGTGCTCAGGGAAAATGACTTCAATCGGGTTCAAGCAGCCTTGGTTAAGTGGTAGGTCCTCGCCTGGCAGCAGGCAGCGAAGGCAGTAGATGATCGCCGAGTACGTCACCGCCGGCGGTGTGTTGACGTTCCCATAGATCTCCGGCCCAGTGCCGTTAAAGTCAAAAATGGCCGAGTCAGAGCGTCGATCAATCGTGATCTTCAGCGCAATCTTCGTACCATCGTCCATAAAGTCTTCGGCGTACACGCTGCCAACTTCGGGGAGCTGCTGAGCGATCGAGAACTGGTGGAGCATGTACCGCACGGCGTGCTCCGCGGCTTCTTGGATGTACGTCATGTACGCTGTGACGACAGGGAGCGAGTACTCGGCGACCAACTCGTTCATCAGCACGACACCACGCTGATTCGCCGCGACCTGTGCCTTCAGATCCGACAGATTGTCGCGCAAGTTGCGCGTCCCGATCCGCGGTTGTCCGCGCTCGTCGAGCAGGTCCTTCTGCAGCAAGATGTCGGCAATTTCTTGCTCTCGGAACACGCCGTCTTTGCCGTCCACAAGCTTGAACGCGACGATCGCCGCGCCTTCTTCGTCCAGCGTCTTGGAGAGCGGAGGCATGGAACCCGGCGCGATGCCGCCAATGTCAGCATGGTGACCCCGACTGGCGACGAAGAACTCGATCTTCTTTGTCTTCTTGTCAAACACGGGCGTGATGACCGTGATATCAGGGAGATGGCTGCCTCCAGCAAGCTGTGGGTGGTTCGAAACCAAGACATCGCCATCCATGAGGTCGTCGCCCCAGTGCTGGAGCTGGTAGCGCACTGCCTGTTGCATTGCGCCAAGATGAACAGGCAGGTGTGGTGCGTTCGCCACCAAGCCACCATCAGGCCCGAACAGCGCACACGAAAAGTCGAGGCGCTCCTTGATGTTGACCGAGACAGACGTACGTGCAAGCGTCTTGCCCATCTGTTCAGCAATGCCCATGAATCGATGCGAGAACACCGAGAGCTGGATCGGATCGAGTGGAACGGCCGATGCTGTTTCAAATCCACTGCTGGCGAAGGACGCTTGCCGCTTCCCGGCAAAGCTCAGGAACAAATCACCGCTCTTCAGCACTTCCACAACCCATTCCGGCTCGACAATCACCGTTGCCGTGCCCTGCATGATGACAGCCGGCCCAGTGTACATGCAGCCTCGCTTCTCGAGAAGCTGTTCGTGGAGGTAGACGGGGATATCCTTCCAGACCTTTTCGTCTTCAAAGTAAAACGGTGTGCTTGAATGCGGTGAAACTTTGCTCGGCAAATCGACCGACGAGCTGGGGCCAGCTGAAGGGTCCTTGAGGTCCGGTGAGATCGTCACTCGGACACGGATATCATCGATAATGATGGATCGGTTCTGCAGCACAAAGCCGAACTCGCGCTGGTACTTACGAATGAACGATGCGTCGAAGTCGAATGCAGTCAGAGAGGCGCTCGAGTCGTCGAGTGAGACACCTTTCTCGCCGACGGGGCCGCGCGTCATCACAGCGTTGTCCGTGCCTTCGTAGCGCATGTTGAGGAAGAACTGCGTCTGGATATCTTCACGCTTGAATCCGTCCGTTGCCAATTCGTCTTGCGCCTCCTGCGCCAACGCGACGAGGCTAGCAACAAGCGACGGCTTGTTGACCGCGTTGTAGATCGATGTGGACGGTCGCTGCTTGTCCACAACGCTGTCGGCGACGCTCAGGCCGTACGCCGAGAGGATGCCACTGTACCGATGGATGTAGACTTGCGACATACCAAGCGCCTTCGCGATCGAGCATGCGTGCTGTGGGCCCGCACCACCAAAACAGGCGAGGATGTGGGTGCTAATGTCGTAGCCCTTCATCTGGGTCAAGTTTCGAATCGGTCGGCACATCGCTTCGTTGGCCACACGCAGAAATCCGGATGCTACTTCCTCCATAGTGTACTTGGTCCCGCTCTCGCTAGCGGCGGCGTTGATGTCCGCCGTCAACTCGGCGAACGCCCGACGGGATCCTTCGACATCCAGTTCTTGATCTTCGTTGGGTCCAAAGATCTTGGGGAAAAACTTTGGCAGGATTCGACCCGTCACGAGGTTGGCGTCGGTGACACTGAGGTAGCCATTCTTTCGGTAGCACACTGGGCCAGGGTGGGCTCGCACGGACTCCGGACCAACGATAAACATGCCGTTCTGGAAAAAGAGGCGAGAGCCACCGCCGGCAGCCACTGTCTGGATATCCAACTGAGGCGCGCGAACCGGCACGTTGGCCGTCACACTCTCGAGCACGTGTTCAAACTTCCCGTCGAAACGCGACACATCGGTGGACGTGCCGCCCATGTCAAACCCAATAACTGGTGGAAGCGTGGCACTGGCTTGGGACTCTGGCGGACGGGTCGTGCGCGCGTAGCCCACGACACCACCCGCAGGACCCGAGAGGATGGCGCGATGACCGTGGAAGTTCTTCATACGCGCGAGTCCGCCGTCGCTTTGCATGAAGCTGATCTTCACGTGCTCCAGCCCTTCGGCGAAGCCTGCACAGAACGACGCAATGTATGTCTTGATGACCGGCGTCAAGTACGCGTCGGCGCAGGTCGTGTAGCCGCGTGGCACGGCCTTGATCATCGGCATCACTTCTGATGAGAGCGAGATCTGCGTGAACCCGAGTTCTTGCGCGATCTTCGCAGCGATCTCTTCGTGTTTTGGAAACGTATACGAGTGCAACAGCACAATCGCGACGCTCTGGATACCGGTGTCACGCACGGCCTGACCGAGTGACACGAGAAGAATTCTATCAGGATGGGTCAGTATTAAACGGTCTTCGCCGCCTGCCACGTACCTGCAGCTTCGTGCGCAAATCGACTTCATTCAATTCCTTGGTCACGCGAATGTAGTCGCCACTGACACCTTTCACGTCCGTCGCCAGTCGGTCTTTTTCATTGGCGATCAACTGGAGCCGCTCGTCGACTTCCACGACGGCCTCGTACAGCATCTAGATCAAAACGTTCACGCACCACCATCAGTCTGACGATCGACGCAGGCTACACAGAGTCTAGCCACATATTGCTCGTACGTCCGGCGTCCGGATCTCCAAATCAAAGATCTTCGGTCGCGACTGGTTCCCAATGTAGAGCAGATCCTTGAATCCTTCGGTCACGACAAGCGCCGTGCGCTCGCCCTGTCGTTCCAACAGCGCGTTCGTCGCGACCGTCGTGCCTATAAGTATCACGCGAGTCGATAGTAAGCACACGTACTAAATCACTCCCTGTAGACAAGTATCAGCACGTCACCTACCCATGCGAATCGACTGGATCCGCGCCGTGTCTACGGGCTGCTGGCGCGGGTGTGGCACACCTGTCATGGCCTCAAGCACGCGACGGATGCCCTCTCTAGTAGCACACACCATACTATGAGCTGATCTACCACCTCCTCATTACGTACGATGGCGCCTACGTACCGCGGCGCGTCGGGGTAGTTGGCCGGATCTTCCGACAGCAGCTTGATGACGTTTGGTTCCACGCCCACAACGTGCCCGTTCGCGTCGAGCACGTCCATCTCGGCATAGACGTCCGTGAACGTCCCGCCACGATCGATCGCGAAGCGGAACACCCGTGTCATGATGGATGGAAGTAGATAGAAGGCGTTCGCTGCGGTGGCTTTCCCGTTGCCGGTTGTCGTCGACGATTGCCGTGTGAGCAGCAAGCAAAAGGGGAGGAGGAACAATCGATCGATTGCGGATTCACAGGCGACCGTCACTCTGCTTCAAGTGGATTGGCGATGTTGGATTGGTTGAAATAGAGATGTAACCTTAATTTTAGCGAATCAATTGTCAAGAGAAGGAACAAGGAAGACTGAAAATGGAGCGGCGTCGCTACAGAAATGAAGGCGTCACCACCAGTACGATATGGCATACACATATCAACACCGAGCATCCCTACATACGCACCCTGTACATAGTACAACTACATGGCGACGGCGTTGGCGTCCGAAGGCACGGGGCTTGGGCAGCTGCGTACGTTGTGGCCCGTGCTCTTGCAGCGGCTGCACCGCTTCGGCTTGCTCGTGGGCTCAGCCACGCTGCTGCTGCTTGTCGCTGTCTCTGCGGCTGTGGATTCGGTTTGCGTTCGTTTCTTGTTTGCTTTTCGGACTGTCGTAACCGGTGGTTCGCCTGCTGTTCCGTCTTCCGTGGCATCGGTGGTTGCCGGCTCGTGGTCACTGACCTCGCAACCGACTGGGGCAGTCTCACTATTACTAGCACCCATGGGCTCGCTCGCTACTGCCGGGCGCGCCTTCGGCTTTGGGCCACGGGGCACTTTGGCGATCATGCCGGGAGGCAGACAGTCGTCGTTGTTAGCGAGGCTGGCCTCGAGCGGCAGCTCGATGCCTTTGTGGAGGTACACGGACGCGAAGCTCTCGGTGCGGTACATGACCGCAAAGCGGTTCGTGATCAGGTCCATTTGGCCGCAGAACAGCACGACGGCAATCATGTGGCGGCACGGAATGCCGTGTTGCTGCATGAACGTGCACGTACACGAGTTCTCGGCCAAATCGACGCGGCACCGCGTGGCCGTCGGCGCTGATGTTGCGCCCGAGTTGCTCGTGACTTGCGAGACGAACGCGACCGACGGCGACGACCGCGTGACCACAAACTCGCCAATGTGCTTGACTTCTTGGTCGTACAACGCCTGTGCACCAGGCGTGACTTTGAGTCCAGCCTGGGTCCACTTCTCACACGACGAGCTGCGGTCAAAGACGTCGTGCGCCCATTTCTCCATCACGGCATCGAGGAACTCGAACGGCAGTTTGTGCTGGAGCTGCTGGATAAAGGCGGCGACATCGCCATTTGCGTCGCTTCGTCCTTCCGAGAAGTCGCGGCTGCGCCAGCCAAACAGTGGCTTCTGGTGCATGCTGCCGGCCAATACCCAGCGCTCGTACGACACTTGCCGCAGGAGCTCGGCGACGTCGTGTCCACACGCCGTGGCGATCCAGTGGAGTCGGTTGTTGTACTCGTGAGGCGTCTCAGAGGACTGGAGCCCCCACACGAGCGTCTGGTGGTGTTCGTTAAAGGTCGAGATCTTGGCCAACTCCTTCTCAATCAAGTATTTGGTGCAGATGCGGAACGTGAGCCCGAGCTCGGCTTCGACAGCAAGCAGCTGCGTCGTCACGATCGCGAGGATCGGCGCATGCTGGATGCCTACGCCGGCCGAGTGAACACTGCGGAAGAACCACAGCAAATGGTCTTGCGTCACGCCACGCAGGCTGGCAACGGTCGCGGCCGCAACGAGCACGGTCTTCCGGTTGCTGTCCTTGCTCAGCAAGTAGAGGTGGAACCCAGGGAACATCCCGACCGCCGGCACGCACTCGAAGCCAAAGACCTGCTGGTTCTGTGGCATCGCCTGTGTCACGACCCCGCATGCCACAAATGCCCGCAAGAAGCGACCGCTCTCGTCCACGTCGTGCTTGGCGTACGCGCCAGGGTTGAGCGCCTCAAAGTTGCGGAGCAGCGATGTGACACGGCGAAAGCTCTGGGCCTGTTTGTCCACGAGCGCCGTGCGCAACGTCTCCTTGGCACGGTACACGGTGCGCAAGTTGACACGCAGTGGCACGCGGCTCTGGTCTTCAATAAACGATGCGAGCGATGCAGCCGACGCCTCGGGCGTCTGTTGGATCGCGTTCTTGAAGCTCGCCATGGCCACGAGCTGCCGCTTCGTGGGCTTGGCCATGGACGTACACGTCGGTGCGTGGCTCGTGTCGAACGACGAGAGGTACCAGGTCTTGTCCGACTTGGAGTGACGCTGGTAGACCTGCACGAAGAACGGACACGCGTCGCAGGCGCACACGATTTTGCGGTGCTTGCCACCACGGCAGCCGACACGCACTTGCTTGTTGTGGTGGAGCGCATAGTCCTGCACAAAGTAGATGGCAGCCTTGCCGTCCGGGAAGCTCATACCCTTGGTAAGCACGAACGGTGGCACGGGCGGTGGTCCCGACGCGAGCGCCGTGGCGCTCATGGCAGTGGCGACAGCTGATACATTGGCAGGTGATCTGCTAGCACTGGCCTCGCTTGACGTGGTCGCAGTGGTTGCAGTGATGGTAGTCGTGGCAGAGGTGGCAGCGGCCGTGGCATCTCGTGGCACGCGTGACCGTGTCGAGGAAGCGGACGCTGGCGCCATGGCACTTTGGTTCCCTCTCACACTTTGTCACGACCGACAGTTGGAATGCCTCACGTCCTGACAGTCGACATCATCCAAAACGGGCACTCTCCACCCGTTTCCCTTGCTCGAGTGCCATTTAAGTTCGTATTTGTGCTCGTCCTTCTGTGTTTTGTAGCAGTCGCATTACTCACGGTTCGCGCGAACGTAACAGACCGAAACAAGCCGAGAAGGAAAAAACGCGGCGCACCGGCACATCCGCCCAGAGATCGTTCGCGGCACTTTCGTCTCGCGCCGTCCGACCCCATCTTCCACGCCACGTACGCACCCCCAGCGCATACCAACGACGCGACGCTCGAGACCGACGTAGTGTCCGTACGCACACGCACACACACGCGAAAGAACCAACGTCATTGGCTTTGAAACGGCGTCACAACGACGAAAAGGCCAGACGGCATCGACACCAACACCACGACGATGGAATACGGCCGGCTCGTTGTGCTGGGCTACAGCAGCTACCGCGTCGCGTCGACGACGCGGCCCGCCAAAAACCAGCCACTACCAACGCCGTCCTCGTCGCGTGACGGCCGCGACACCGACGTCGACGTGGCCCGCTCGCCACAGGGCGTGATCGGTGCGTCGGCATTAACCGGCACCAAGAGCGAGAAGGACCGGCGGACGATCGGGCAGTTGTGGGAACCCATTGGCGACCAGAACGCCGAGTATGTGTTGGTCAAACGCAAGAGCGGGAACGGCGTCCAGCTCCATCGCTACCACCACTTTCTCGATGGACGCCTGCGGGACCGACCAACCGACGCCGGTGCCGTGTCGGCGGTCGGGAAAGCCGATCTCAAGACCGTCACGCGTCGCATGATGCACGCGATTGAGATCCGCAGCAAAGCGCTGCAGCGCAGTGCGAGTGCGTCGCATCTCAGCAGCGACGACAGCGAAGTCGCTTTGTCGCCATCGTCGGCCTCGTCGTCGTCGTCGGCGTCGTCGGTGTCTTCGACCGGTCACAGCCATCCACACCAACCGCTGGCAGTCCCGTCTCAAGCTCTTCCATTCTCGGCGGTGACGTCGCCATATCTCCTGTGCGTGCCCATGAACGACGCCGACGCCCACGCGAGTGTGACCGAGTACATTGCCGACGACACGACCGATATGTTCCAGATTGGCCGCATGCCGTGCCGTCAGAACGACGTCGTGATTCCCGGTCCGCGCGTCGGTGCGTCTGGTACGATCTCACGGTTTGCCGCCCGCATTCTGTGCCGTCGCGAGGCGCCGTACGAGTGCCGACTGTATGCCGGCGGCTTTGACGTCGGCCGCAAGATGACGACTGCCGGCCATGCGCTCAAGCGCTGCAGTGGCTGTGCCGAGTGGCTCAAGCGCCTACCGACCGACCACAAGTGCGTGCGGACGTTGATGAACGATGAAGCCTCCGACAGCAGCGACACTGACGACGACAACCAGCGCGAACAGCCCAAGACCGACAAGCGACGACCCACTGAACCGCAGCAGATGGATGCAAGTGCCGTCACCAGCGGCATGGTCGATCTCGACCACGTGGAGCTCGAGATGGACGATCCGGCACGCGTGCCGGTAGACGGGCTGACAAAGAACGGTGTCCGCGTGTGGCTGCCCGACCAGAAAAAGTGGTACGAAGTGTCGGTGAACGGCAATCTGTACGCAATCGCGCCACGGACGCCGTCGGTATCGTCGCTCACGGGACGCCATGCGACTGTAAATCCCGACACGAGCGTGCGCCACAGTGCTTTCAACCGCCCGACAGGCGGCGTCGCCGATGTACCCGCGCTGCTCACGGACGGTGCGATCATTGATCTGGGTGGTGTACAGCTCCAGTTTCAGGCGCCGCGACGGAATCAGCACAGCGCTGTCGACAGCAGCGTCCTCCGCGCTTCCATGCTTTGCGTCGACGATTTGATGCAGCGCGCGAGCGAGAGCAACGACTCGTCCATGGCGTCCAAGATGGACAAGCTGAACGTGCACTGTCCCGTGCAACTCCACCCGCTTCGTTTCGATCGCGGTTCGTCCGAAGAAGAGATTGACGTCGATCAAGTTCCGCATGTGTTCCCAGCGTGCGGCCACGTGTTTGGCTTCGAGAAGCGCATCGCACGGTCCAAGATGTGTCCGCTGTGTCGCGCACCCGGCAACTTTGTGCGGCTCTTGCTGAAGGAAAACTTTCAGCTCATGCCGCGTGCCGAGCGCACAGCCGTGCCCGAGTGCGTCTTCAATCCGTGCGGCCACGCGATCAGCAGCAACCTCGCGGCTCACTATGCAGGGCTCGTTATGCCGAATGGACGTGCGATCTGCCCGTTCTGCGCCGTCCACTTGGACGCCAAGACGCCGTTCTCGCGGCTGTATCTCTACAGTGAAAACGATGCTCAAGACCAGCACGCCTCGACATGCTAAAACCCACTCGTCGCGTGTGTGACCGCTCCTCCTGCGACAGATATGATTCCCCTCCAGTAGTCAGTAAGTGCCTGTGTTCAACTATCTCAAACTAATACGAATTCGTTCTTTTTAGTGCGTCTTAGCTTCCTACTTACTTCCTCGCGCGTCCGCCGCCTCCGGCCATGGATGCCATTCCGCCCCCGCCGTTTGTGCGCCGCACTTCCTTTGACGTCGAGGACGCACCACCGCCGCCGCCACCGTGGTTGAGACGCCGCAGTCCCTTGAGCGTACGCACCTTGAGCTCGTCGCGTGTGAGCGGATGCATGTTGTCGTCGTTGTCGCCGTCGTCTTCGTCTTCGGAGCTGTAGTCCTCGAGGTTAGGTGGGTTGATCTGCAGTTGCTCCTGGCCCATGGGCGTGAGTGGGCCTAAGCCCAGGACCGAGTGCAGCGCCGACGTGGCCTGATGGCTCGGTGCATGGTGGTGCGATGCGTGGTGATGATGAGTTTCCTTGTTGGTGATTGTCGGGGCCGCGGCCGCTGCAAAGCTCGTTTCCTGGTCGTCAATGCCGACGCGCTTGGGCTTGTGCTGCTGCTGCAACACGACCGTCGCGTACTGGTGGAGAATGTCGTTGGTCTTTTGCTCAATCACACCGAGGTACTGCATCAGGTTGGCCTCGGTGACGACCGAGTCACCGAGCATCTCGACCATGGTCTGCGAGCTGCAGCCGATTTTGTGGAACAGCGCTTGAATCCCGATCTTGACGGCGTTGATGACCTTTTGTGCTTCGTGGCATTTGCTCTCAAACTTGTCGGCGGCCTGCTCGGTGCTCTGCAGACGGCCTTCGAGCTCGCGTAGGAGCACCTTGTGCTGGCTAATGTCGTCGCCCGAGTCGTCGCTGTACTTTTTCTCCTCCTCGCGCAGTTCGGCCAAGAGCTCTTCGAGCTTTTCGATCTCGTTGCTCTGCTCGTTCACGTAGTTAAAGAGCGAAAAATTCTGGTCTTCTTTCTTGATAAACGACGCCACGAGCTGCTCGAGGTCGTCGATCTGGGTCGCGGCCTTGAGCTTCATGAACGCTTCTTCAAAGTTCTGCACGCGTTCGATCGAAACTTGGACGTGCACTTTCTCCTTGGCCACGCCCCACGTGCCTTTTTGGATTTTCTTTTTCATGTCGGTCTCTTCGTCCATTGTGAGCTCGCCGTTGTGGCCGAGCCGCATGGGCGAGCCGGCGCGCTGGTGGTGCAAGTGCTGCATCTCGTCGGCATGGCGCTTGGATTCTTCGAGCCGGCTCATAATGTCACTGATCATGCGCCGGTGGTCGTCGAGCTCCGAGCGGTTCGCCTCTTGTAGTGTCCGGAGCTCGAGCTGGGCGGCGTCGCGCTGCTCGTAGGACATGTTGCTGAGCTCAATGGTCGCAGCCATCTGCTTCTTCTTGTCGTTGTGTTCTTTCTCGAGCTTGCGGTAGATCGTATCAAACACGACACGCTCGCGTCGTAAGTTGTCAATATCGTCGCGCAAAATTTTGTTCTGGGCCAGCGCTTCGTTGAACTTGACCAGCGACTTGTCGAGTCGGTTCTCCAAAATGCGGATCTGTTTGTTGACCATTTGCTGGTTCTCTTTCGCCGCGTTGACGCCGCCCATGTGCTTTTTCTGATGAAGCACTTTGTTCTTCATGATCTGAATCTGCTGCGTGAGTGTCTCGAGCTTCTTGGTCTCGCCGCCGTTCTTGCGCTGGAACGACTCGATCTGGTCCTGGAGGCGTGCGAGCTGCTCTTGCTGCTGCGTCGCGGCGCTCTCGTTCAAGTGCCGCGTCGCGAGCATGAGCTCGTTCTTCATGTCTTCGTTGTCTTTCTTGAGCTTCTCCATCACGGCTTGTTGACGCCGCATGACCTGCTGGGTCTCGTCGGTGTACACTTTGCGGTTGAGTTCCATGTTGCGGTACTCGCGCTGGAGCTGCGTGAGGTCCACATTGTTGCCCGACGCCATCGCTGTACTGTCGTACTCTCTATCTTCGATCGAGTCCACAGCACACCTACTTCACAGAATTCCACAGCGCTGCACGTTTTATAGTGGAACGATTTCTCACGATAGCGTATCGCCAACGTTTGGACGCTTCGTCCAAGGCATGCGAGCCGTTTTGCCGCAAGAATAGCGCCCGAGTGTAGCCATCTTGCAGATTATATCACCTGTTTCAGTGAGCATATGCTGTAGCTCACCTTGTTTTGGGTAAGCTCATTTAAACCGGTAACATACCAGTATTCACCCAACCTTGTTTTTGTGGCCTCAGGCCCTGACGTTCCCCACGAATCCGACGAGACCAGCACACGCTCGACGCACGCAGATCTCCATCGCCCTCGCGCCAGTCTCCCTCTCTCTCTCGTCACCATCATGATGCGCTCGCAGTCCGTTCGCCTCGCACGCCGTGCGTTCTCCACTGAAGCCAAGGAAGTCGCCACCTCCACCACCTCGTCGGGCTCGTCGTCGTCGGGCTCGTCGTTTGGCCAGCGCCTCGTGTCGTTCACTGTGGGCTTTGGCATCGCTGCTGGCCTCGGTCTCTACCAGCTCAACGAAGACGTCGAGAAGTCGACGCAGGAGATCCAGACCACGATCGGTGCGCTCAAGAGCGAAGTGATTGCGCAGAACGCGGCGCTCTCGAAGCGCATTGAGCAGCTCGAGAAGCGCAAGTAAACGCTGTTATAGTGCTCGTCGTCCCGCCCCCAACGAACTCCTTTTATCCAGTGTCTTTCGTTCTCTCTCTCTCTCGTTCGGTGGTCGTCTGTGCGTTCTTTTCTCCCCCTTTGCCTCATGCGTCTAGGTGGCAGTCTAGCCCGGAGGCAGTTCGGTGCGTTCATTTATTTAAATATCGCGGGTCAAAACTATCAACGACGGCTACTTCGGGTACACCGTACGTCGCGTACGATCAGAAGAACAAATCCCGCGGCGTCGCGTCGCGCTCGCTTGCAGATGCAGCGCGTACGAGACCCCGGAGATCGCTGGCGACGACCTCGCGCACGCGGTCGGCGATCTGCACCGACGAGAGCGCGTCCTGGAGCAGCACAATGTCGCTACGGAACGCGTGGTTCTCCTCGGTCGTTTCGTTCAGTCGCTCGCTCAGGCTCTTGGCGCGTGCTTTGGATTCGCTCAGTTCGCGCTGCAGCTCGCAAAAGATCGCGACGTACTGAGACCGCAGCGCCTCGATCTCGTCGTAGTCGTGGCGCTGGAACTTGCGTATTGCGTCGTCCAACGACTCGCCATCGATCTCTGGAATTTGTGGGGTGCATTCGGTATCGATGGTTTCGTCGCCGCCACTGTACTGGCTCTCCGAGACACACACGCTCGCTTGCACATCCAGCGACGACGACCGACTGCGCCATTCGCTGTCGGGGTGAATCGATTTCTTACTGAGTTGCCGCCGCCGGCGTGCAGGCGTCGCAAGCGATCCACTCGCGCTCGCCCCGTCGTCGTCGTTGTTCTCCATGGCTTCAATGATCTGTAGGTCCGGGATCTCTGTGACCGAGATCCGCTTCGGCGCACGTGGCAGCAGCAAGTGGTTCTGAAGGCCCATCTTCATGGCGTTACCGATTAGTGCCTCGGCGTCTTGGAGCACCGAGTCGTTGAAGAAATCGCAGCTCGTGACGCTCAAACTCTCGCTGGCCGTACGTAATCGCGTCAGGCCGGTCTCGGACAAGCGGTCCGGGGCGCCACCGGCATCGCCACTGCCGTCGTCGTTGTCGCTGTCGTTGTCTTCGTCGAGGAGGATCGCGCCGGCACCGACGCTGGGTTGGTTCCACGGCAAGGAGTATGCCGGCGGCGACTTGACAAGCAAGTGTGTGTGCCCGTTGGTGCTGCCACGACCGACACTGTGCTGTTGCTCGAGCTCTTGCTGCTCGGCGGCCGCAAGCGTACGGATCGTGAGCATGGGCGAAATGCCTTTGGCGATCGCATCGTTGATGAGCTCACTCGACACGGCGCTGCGACAGAACGCACGGAGCGTAAGTACGATAATATCACGCACGGCGTTCGACTCGGCACGCAAGTGCACGTAGCAATTGTCAGCGAGGTACAAGTAGAACTCGTGCGGCGACGAACGCACAATCTCAATGCGGATCGAGCTCGTGTAAAAGCCTTCGAACGGCGGGAGCAGCGACGACTCGCACGTGAGCCGCACGCGGCGGTCATCGATCAGCAGCGTCCACGATTCCTACACCAGCCAACCAACACAACACAGATTCGTGAGCGCTGTGACGACGCCTATCTGTCGGACAGTACGTACGCGCATGTCAATGTTGTTGGGGTAGTGCTCGCCGCCGTCCTGCACGGCCAGACTTTCGAGCCCCATGAACAAGACGGACCGGCGCTCGAGGTACGTCTCAACTTTGCTCCGCACGTCCGGGTCCTCTTTGATCGGTCCATACTCGAGCAGTTTCGTGCGCACCGTGTCTTCGTCCTGCATCGCGACTTTCGCGAGGATCTTGGCGCCAATGTCGTCGGCCGTGGGCGTAAACCACTCGTCGCAGGCGTCTGTTAACACAGTCGAACCGCAAGGCGTTAGGCCACTGTGAGCTTCCTATGATGTCGAGTAGACGGAGAACGTACCTGGGATCAGCTGAAAGTCGTCACGGTCGTGGAGCGCACGGAACCATTGCACGCTCATGGCGTAGCAGCACGTATCAACACGCAGTGGACTCCCGAGGTACGTGAGGATGTTCATGTGCGTGTGGTGGACGCCGCCTTGGAGCATGCACAGTTCCAGTACGTTGGCGACCGAGCACGCACCGACGCTCTCGCAGCGCTCGCTAAAGTGCACAAACGTGACGCCGCCGCCCATGGCCGAGAGCGTGGCACTGTCGCGCTCGGGCGCGTCGCTGCTGTCGTCGTCAGTAGCTAACATGGTCGCAATGCCCGGGAGCGAGAGCGCAAACGACCGCCGCGCCAACAGCGACTGGGAATTGTTGGAATTGTTGGAATCCTTTGTGGCGGATGCGGCTGACGCCGACGATGAGGCGCTGGTCCCACTGGTCCCACTGGTGGTGCCAGCATCGCTGCGAGGCGACGACGACACGAGCGCACTCGTGCCGCGCTTGACAACGTCCATCCAGCGGTGCTTGATGCTCATGACTACGTCGCGTCTCCGTCTCGTCTCGACGGCGAGAGATAGAGAGAGAGGTAGGTAGGTAGATAGAGAGGTAGGAATACTAAGAGGCGTCGCAGAGGAGGCCGCTAAGTTTACGAGCGGCGGCGCTGATCTATCTTCGCCGATGCTCGTCTCTCCCAAGACGCTTGCGTGAGCGCAATGACGCGAAAGTGAGGTGGGGACTCAGACTCAGACTCAGAGTCAGGTGTAAACATGGTTTGGCTAACGTTAGATGGAGTTTTGAGGTCACTAGAAGTCAGGGTTCTCTATTGAGATGTTTGTATTTTGTTGTATTCTGGCATTTCACAAAAGCGACAAACCAAAGTTTCGGATATGTCACTAGAGAGAGGTTCACCTGGAGTAAATGCAAGGTGGCGCGAAGGTCGCTGCAATTCTCGACCACTCACCGTTCCGCATTTTCGGCTCGAGTCGCTCATCGTCACCAAGCAGTTCTGCGGACACCATGATGATGAACCAGATGCGCCGTATGATGGGCGCTATGCGCCTGTCCGGTGGCAGTGCCACCACCCTGCCACGTCGTGGCATTGAGGAGTTCTTCCCCGTGCAGTCGCTCGTGGGCGAAGGCGCCAAGGCCGACAGTTTGAGCAAGGTCCCCGGCACGGTCGGCCAGCGCAAGGTCGTGACGGGCGGCGAGTGGAAGGCGTGGATGCTGCGTCAGAAGAGCACCGACGACCTGCACAAGCTCTGGTTCGTGCTGTTGAAGGAGCGTAACGCGCTGCTTACCGAGCGTGCGCACAGCCGTGCCAAGAACGTTGCGATGCCGAACCCCGAGCGACGAACGAAGGTGCGTTGTGTGGTCTTCTATTGGTAGTAGCTGAGGCAGTTGCTGATTGTATGTGTTGGTTGGCATGTGAACAGGTCCAGAAGTCGATGGCGCGCATCAAGCTGATCCTCCATGAGCGCAGTGACATCTTCAAGGCCAACAAGGCGGCCCAGGAGGCCGTGGCGCAGTAAGGAGCCCGCGAGGCCACTGTCACTAGAAGCAAGAAGCAAAAGGAAGAAAAATATAGCAAGAATGGAAACCCGACGTCAACGTATTCCAGTGCAGTGGCAGTATGACGGAAATAGCGGGTCGCTGGTCGGGTCATGTTAGTGATGTTTCATGGCAGGACACGGAGATACCGGTACCGCAGCAGCCGCGTCGCAGATCCACTCCAGTACCAGCAACCCTGAGTCGAAATACTCGACGCCAGGACTTTGGACGGAAGACTTTCGGGCTGTGCCACGCAAGAGTAGAAGGTACTAGAAGAGGGCTCCAGGGAGATCCAGACGCACCGACTGGACGAAAGAAAGGATCTCGAGCGAGACGTCGACGAGCCTCGACACGTCTACAGTCACAGTGCTGATTGCGGTCGTCATGCCCGATATGTAGCGTGCATGCAACGAGCTACGTACCAATACCGCACCTTCTCGCTCTGGCAGATCGGCGGATTTCATCATGTATGTAAAGGACAGCTCCAAATGCCAAAGGACTTTAGTGCGAAGAATCGAGAATGGTGCAGATGAAAGGTAATACTGTATGTATAGGGATGACTTTACTGCATGAGGAAGCTACACACGGTTCAATACGATACGCTACTGCACACCTGGTTGCAGTGTGGGGAGAGAGGGAAGGCTGACTACACGCCTCAGTCGAGAGCGGGGCGCAGCTCCAACTGCTTGCGCACGACGCGAATCTCGTAGAGCAGATTCTCGTACTGCTCGTCGCGACGCAATTCGCTTGCCTGCTGTCGGTCCTTGCGGCGCATGGTCCACTTGGTAATCTCACTCCAGAACGTCGCAAAGAGCGCACTGCCCAGCGCGACGAGCCACTGGAACCACGAAATGTAGGCAAAGCCAAAGACGTCGTCCATGATCACAGGCACCGACGTAATCAGCAGTGTGAGGGCGAGCGAGAGCAAACCAGCAAAGACCAAGTGCTTGTTCGAGAAAATGCCGACAAACATCGAGGCCGTGAAGCTGCGGATTGTGAACGCGCGGAAAAACTCCGTGAAACAGAGCGAGAAGAACGTCATGGTCTGCGCACGCGCAATGCCGTCCCACATGCACATGTAGTCGCCACCATAGCAGACCACACTGTCGTCTTCGTAGGCCATGTAGCCTTCCAGCCCCGAAAACACCGACGTTCCATTCGCGTACGTTGCAGCGCAGTTGCCGTAGGTGCGCCAGCCCATGCCGACACCTTCCCAGCGACTGCAGGTGACGCCCGAATAGTCGTTGCCATCCGGGCCAATGGGACCAGCACCAGCAGCCAAGATGTCGTCGAGCAAGATCGTGCCAAAGTTCCAGTAGAAGCCGAGCACCGTGACGACCATCGTGCCGACACCAATGTACACAGCGTTGAGTGCGACAAGCTTCCAGAGCCGACCAGGCAGTAGCGGTGCCTTCTTCTTACGCGGCTCTTCGTCCATGATCTGCGGATCGCCCTTCTCCATGCTCAATGCAGCGCCGGGCATTCCGTCGGTAAAGAGGTTCAACATAAGGATTTGAAGCGGCTCGAGCGGCATCGGCATACCGATCGCGACGGCCGAGAACAAAATCACGATCTCGGCGACGTTGGTCGAGAGCAAAAAGATCACAAACTTCTGGATGTTGGCGTAGATCACACGACCGCGCTCGACTGCCGACACTATGCTGACAAAGTTGTCGTCGAGCAGCACCATGTCCGACGCGCCCTTGGCGACTTCTGTGCCGGAGATACCCATGGCGATACCGATATCAGCCTCCTTCAGCGCCGGCGCATCGTTCACACCGTCGCCCGTCATGGCAGCGACGAGACCCTGGCGCTGGAGCGACTTGACAATCTCAATCTTGTCTTCCGGCTTGGCGCGTGCAAACACACTCGTGCGTGACGTGATCTCATCAATCTCGTGGTCCGGAAGGTACACGTCGCCCATCGGACGAAGCGTCGTGCAGTCAGTGGCTTCATCGTCTTCGTCGGCGCCGATTTCAAGCAGATCAATGTTTTTGGCGATCGCAATGGCCGTCTTCAAGTAGTCACCAGTGATCATGACTGTACGGATCGACGCACGGCGAGCCGTCAGAATTGCAGCCTTCACACCATCACGTTCCGGGTCGATCGAGGCCATGAGGCCCATCAGAACCAAAGGCTGCGAGAGAACCGCAAACTTCTCGTCGATATCTTCACTCGCGGGATCATAAGGAAGATCGGTCAGTGGTCGAATGGCGACAGCCAGCACACGCAGCGCCTGCGACGACAACTGGTCGACCGTATCCATGATCTGCTGGCGGTGCTCGTCCGTAAGGTTCACGAAGGTACCGTCTGCCTGGCAGAAACGCGTGCAATTGTTGAGGATGTAGTTCGGTGCGCCCTTGACGTTCGCCACGTAGCGCGTCTTCTCGCCGAGGTCAAGCGAGTCAAACATGCCCGATGCCGGCACCTTGTTCACCGTCACCATCATCTTGCGCGACGAGCTGAATGGCACTTCGGCAACGCGCTCGTACTCTCGCGACACATCGTCTTCCCAGATCTCGGCCTTCGCGGCAGCCACCACGAGCGGAGCCTCTGACGAGTTGCCAAAGGGCACCCACGTCATGACACCTTCGACGTCTTGCTGCTTCAGGTGCGTGTTGCTGCACAGCACACACGACAAGAGCGTCGCACGGACCTGTGCGTTCGACGAGCCAGGCGTGGCTTGGTTGACACCGTTGAGGAAAATGCCGCCTTCGGGGTTGAAACCCTTGCCCGTGATGTCGTACGTCTTGAAGTCGCCCCACATTTTGATCGCCGTCATCTTGCCTTCGGTGAGCGTACCCGTCTTGTCCGTACAGATCACCGAGGCAGCGCCAAGCGTCTCGACAGCCGCGAGCTTACGGACAAGCACATTCTTCTTGACCATGGCAGCGGTACCGACCGAGAGACAGATCGTCACGACCATCGGCAAACCTTCCGGCACAGCCGAGACAGCGAGCGAGACGGCAACCATGATCATCGACAGCCAAGTCGGTCGATCCGGGGTCTTGGGGTTCTTGGTATCACGCAGAAGACCAACAACAAACACGAGCGCGCTGATGAGCAATGCGAGCGACCCGATAAAGAAGCCCAGTCGGTGAAGTCCCAACTGGAGCGGCGTCAACTTCGGCTGGTACTTCTCCACGCAGTCGTGGAACGGGTTCATAGACTTCTTCTGCGGTCGGTCGCCCGAACCGTTGGACTTGAGCAGCGTGGCGATCGAGCCCACGCGGGTCTTCATACCGGTCTCCACAACAACACCGCGAGCATTGCCGGCCGTGACGGTCGTCGACGAGAAGACCATGTTGTCGGCCGTGAGCTTCTTCGACTGGGCCATATTGGCGTTGTACTTCTTGGCGACATCTTCCGATTCACCCGTGAGCAACATCTCGTTGACCTTGAGGTCGGCACTGGCAAAGAGGCGAATGTCAGCGGGGACGACATCACCCGTAGTAAGCACGACAATGTCGCCAGGCACCAGGAACTGACTGTCCACGACTTGCTGCTCGCCGTCACGAATGACGACGCACTGCGGCGACGCCATCTGCGCGAGCGCATCGAGGGCGTTACCTGCCGAGTGTTCTTGGTACGTCGCAATGCCTGCGTTCAAGAGAACGATGATGACCACGGCCGTGCCTTCAATGTACTTCTCCAAGAAGTACGACGCGACCGCGGCGATAAGCAGCAGTGCCATGAGCATGTTGTAGAACTGGAGCAGAAACACAATGTACAGCGGCGCGCGCGGGTCTTCGTCGAGCACGTTCATGCCGTACTCGGAGAGACGAGTTTCGCTCTGAGCGGCCGTGAGCCCGAGGTCGGTGCTCGTCGAGAGCTCCTTGGCGATCACATCGATCGGTTGGAGCTCCCAGAGCTTTTGATCCACCGACTGGAGACTCGCAAACGACTCTTTGGTTTCACGGGGATGTTCTGCGACCAGGCGCTCCGTGTCACTCATGAACCGCGCACGGCGTTCCGACTCGTCCTCCGAGCCATACGGATCTTCCACGGTCGCGGCAGCCTGGAGGCTCTCGACAAACTGCGTTGTTGACGTGAACGAGTGATGGCTTGTTGGCGGCGCCGAGCGCGAGAACGAGTTGTTGCGGGCGGCGCGCGGCGACCTGAACGCTTGGAACGCCGCGTGGTGATGCGGTCGGTCGTCCACTTCAAGGAACGGGTCGGATCGAGTCATGGTCTTGGCAGGCAGAGGGAGAAGGCGTGCAGAGCAAGAGGTAGAGGAGGTCGAGGAGTCCTCAAGCCAGGAAGGAGCCTGGAGCGAGAGAGGAGGCGGAGGGAAGGGAGCTCTGCCAGGTCGCTGGCAAATTGGAGAATGAGAAGAAACGGAAGCCATGGCGATTCCGATCCAAAGACCTTTCGGCGGCGAGAAGAGAAAAACTCCCGACCATCATTCCTTTGTTGAAGCGCGTTGGCGCCTGAATTAAGGGGTAGGGTGGCGTGTCGCAAAGCTCCTGGCTATGTGCACCCATCAAATGGAAAAAATGCCGCCAAAATCGTAAATGTCTTGCGTTCAGTATGGGTTGAGATTAAATAGGTTGGCGACATGTTGCAGTGGCTCGGTTTGCGTTAAAATCCATGACGTGGATTAGGTGTTCACGTCGTGACGCCATCATGGCTCACCAGCTCGCAGCCGGGATTTTCCTTGTCTCGGAGCTGGACACGTCTTGCCTCTGATTCACTGGACGATTCATGGGCGTCGACACTAGAGTACTGTACCTATGTGTGAAAAATGTTGGCGTGCGTTGGATGGAAAATGATGGAATGCACTCGACTGGACGGTACCGTACAATCGCACCTGCGTGTGGTTCTGGACGGCGCAGCTGCGGGCGAGACCAACAAGTTGGATGGAGTCAAGCGACCGACGGGACCAGCACTCACACAGAATCCATTCGGATTATTTATTCGGCGGGGCATCCACAGCGTGCGATACGCCGCTTTCGTCATCCTCCCATTTCGAGGTCTCACAGCCGTGTCCCAGTGAGTCACTGCCAAGTTGCGCTGTTGGGATTTGGCGAACGGCGTTTCTCTTACGCAGATTTCCGGATTATAATATTGCCGTCGCGCAATTATGAGGAAGATGTGGGGGGAGGCTCCCCGATGGATCCAGAGGACAGGAGAGAAGTCACACGCTGGTGAAAGTGACCGACGGTGCTGCCACTGTACTGTACAGTAGTCCAGTGCACAACCGTACTGTATCAGACAGGACGTGTACAGTAGTGGACACGGCGTGGGACCCCCATCCGCTGGACACATCATCCATTCGACCGAGCGGCACGGCAGCGCTCCTCTCCCTCTCGCTTTGCTTTGTTGTACCCAGCATTTCATGTATGTACATGCCCAGAGCAAAGAAGCTCATGTGCGGCTCTTCTAAAATAGTAGCTCCTCGTGGGCCACGCGTCTCTGGCTGCCAGATCCAGATGACGTTCCCAGTCGCGCCACGACTACCGTACCATAGTACGTCGTGCTGTCCTCCCTCATGTTGGCGAGCCTCAACAGTGAGAAAGTCGTTGTGATTGGGATCATGGAGTCTTGTACCATCGACTTTAGTATCCGGAGGGCTGGAGCCACCACGCGCACACAGGACAAATGCTCTGTCCGTCCGGAGCAGCATGAGCGGACAGGGTAATCCGGCCAACGGATTAGCATGCAATGCAGCGGTGGGTATTACTATTCGGATATCAATACCACGGTGTTCAGTTGACAGTACCGTACCCGAAAAGTAGTAGTATTTCTCTCCTCATAACATTCCGAGTCAGATTCTTCTGAGAAACCAAGTGCTGGTCGAAGCCAGTGTATTCTGTACCAGGGTACAATACACTCAACACAACGGCTGGATTTCGCCGATAGCTGTGAGCCGGTCGCTCGGACAGTACTGTAGTAGGTTCACGTCCCCGCTCAGGCTTCCTGAGTCATCGAGTCCGTCAGGCGGTGCCGCAGAGTCACGGCCTCGCCCTTAGCACGACGCGACTACTAGATGTATGAACAGTCTTGAAGGCGTAAAGGTCGACAAGTACCGTCACTGGCCCACGCTGTATACAGTACACGCAACGGTCTCCTTCACTGCAGCAAACGTCGGTCTATGTACTGACTTAATGCCATCCGCTCGACAAGATGGCTTCATTGGTGTGGTCCACATCAATTCTGGTCAGCTCGCACAGCGAGATTCAAGGAGTGCCACCACATTAGCCAAATCAGCTCTCCTCGCAAGCGCGAATCCCTGTGCCGATCGAACTGGTGCCGAGATTCGAGACGTCAGATATCTGTGATTGAGTGCCGGCGGAACCAGATTCTCACACAGCGCTTGACGGGTGGGCAACGCGGACGTACCAGCACACGTCCGGAACCTGCCCAGTGTGCTCCATCGTAGTCGTGTCGGAGCGTCCAACCTCTATACGACAGCATCAGTAGTAAGCCGCCTTGCTGATGTTACATACGGTAACGCACGTTCGTCTCGTGGTCTCTTTGTCCCGCACCGGTGGGGCGAACCTCCCACTGTGTGGTTCGCGAAAGACGGCGAGATTTCCGCCACAGCAGTCAGGACTCCTGACTCAGGAGCATGACCCCGTTGAATCTTGAAGCGACGCCACCGTCGTTACGGAGATTCGAGAGGGAGCTGAGACACTTCAACAAGAGACTTCGATCACTGCGGCCGTGCTCACTGAGCAGGGACCAGCGGACGCTGAGCCGGGTGGAGCGACAAGGGAGACGCCGCCGCCGACGGGTCTTCGTATCCGACGGACGGAGAGCCCCGCGCCGTCGGTGCACTGGACTGCCCTCCCTTTCTCAGCAAGTCCATACAAATCACGAGTCTATGTATGCTGTTAGCCGTCGTTCACCTCGGAGATGCAGCGCGAGCCGCATAAAACAGCACCATATTCCCAGACTTGAGGACTCGCGGACGCGGACGACCCCGCTCGGTCTTCACTCATTCCGCGATTTGCCTCGGCTCGCCCACGTCCAAAACCAAGATCAACAAGACCTTCCCTACCCCCCGCATCAGTACCACCACTAGTACTGCTGCCATGACCGAGCCCGTGAAAGAGAGCCGCCGTTTCGAAGCGCTCAACGCCCTCGACCAAGCCAAGTTCTCGCGTGCTCACGTCAAAGCCATGCTCGTGGCCGGCTCCGGCTTCTTTGTCGACTCGTACGACAACTTTGTGATCGGCCTCATAGTGCCCATGATCGCCTACGAGTACTTTGGGACCTCAAGCCTCGTGTCGCGCTCGGACGGCTGGGTCAAGGCCGCGTCGTCGTGGGGCAACGCTGTCGGTCAGCTCTCGTTCGCCGTGCTCGGTGACGTGCTCGGCCGCAAGAAAGTCTACGGCATTGAGCTCATTATCCTCATTGTCGGCGCACTCCTCTGTGCGTTCGCGACCTGGCCTGTGAACGGCGACGGCAACAACTTGCTCATTCTGCTCGGCCTCTTCCGCTTCGTCTTGGGCGTTGGCGTCGGCGGCGATTACCCCGTCTCGGCCGTGATCACAAGCGAGTTTGCCGGGGCCGAGCGCCGCGGTACGATGATTGCGACCGTGTTTGCGATGCAGGGCTTTGGGATCATTGCCGGTACCGTCATGTCGGTGCTCGTGCTGGCACTGAACAAGAACAACATTATCGAACACGGTCCGTCGCAGCTCGGCTACTGCTGGCGTACACTCGCGGGCTTTGGTGCGATCCCGGCACTCGGTGCTGTGTACTGGCGCATGAAGATTCCTGAGACGCCACGCTTCGCGATGGACGTGCTCAAGGACGAAGAAGCCGGGGCGAACGCTGCGCAGGCCTTTCTCACGACCGACAAGCTCACGACTGACGTCCAGCAGCTCGAGTCGAAGAGCGGGTTCTTTCGCAACTTTGCATTTGCGTTCCGTACGTACTTTCGCAAGTGGGCGAATCTCAAGGTGTTGCTCGGCTGTGCGCTCGCGTGGTTCTTCTTGGACATTGGCTACTACGGTACGAACCTCAACACGTCGGCTGTGCTCGAGATCATTGGCTACGGCAAGCCGCACACCAAGGGCAACCAGAAGATCTACGACGACCTCTGGAACCGCGCGGTCGGCACGTGCCTCATTAACTTGGCCGGCACTGTGCCGGGCTACTGGTTCACGGTCTACTTTGTCGACAAGTGGGGCCGCAAGCCGATCCAGTACATGGGCTTCACGATGCTCACGCTGTTGTTCCTGAGCTTGGCGGTCTTCTACAACCAGCTCAAGACCGACCACACCACGACCTTTGTGGTCCTCTATGCGTTCGCGCAGTTCTTTTCAACTTTGGACCCAACACCACGACGTTCATCATCCCGGCCGAGGTCTTCCCGACCGCCGTGCGCTCGACCGGCCACGGTATCTCGGCGGCGTCCGGCAAAGTCGGTGCGATCCTCGCAGCGCAGTGCTTCTCGGTCGTGGCCAAAGGCTCGCTCGGGTTCAAGGGCGTGCTCTACATCTTTGCAGCGTGTTGCTTCATGGGGTTGCTCGTGTCGTTCTGGATTCCCGAGACCAAGGGCCGCACGCTCGAAGAAATCAACGAAGCGTACGACCGCGAGATGCGCGAGCTCACCGCCACGGGCGACGGAGCGGCCAACGGAGCCGCCTACAAGGAAGCCAAGACACCAGTCACGCACGCGTAGAGATGCAGAGAGGTCGAGAGGACCGTGTGAGGCACGAGCACGAGTCGTGCTCGTGCGGGCGTTTAGCGTGCGGCACGACACGGAGATGCGCCCGCAAGCGCCTAAAGCTGTGGAGCCAGACGCAAAGGCCTCGAGGCTGCGAGTGGGTGGGATATTAGTACAGTACGGTAAAGAGAACCCAGTGTGGCCACGGATACCGTGGCCAGAGTCGTTGACCCTCTGCGTCCAGGTCTCTGTCGCCTCTTCAAGGAAACGCGATCCGTTTGGAAGCGACCCCCAGTGACCCAGTGGCTCGCGAGATTGGACAAAGATTCGCCCACGCAGTCTACAACAGACGACTGGAGCTGCTGACAGCAGCATGACCGCAGTGCTGGTGCGGCTGAATCTCTGGGTGTGCGACTCCCACAGTGAGATTGTGGAGCGGAAACCACGTTCCCGGAACGCGACCGGTTCCGGTGGAGCGTGGTTGAGACTCTCAACTGGAGAGTCCTGGACTTTGAATACAGTACCGGGACAGTGTAAATCCTACTACGTCATCCGCGTGCAGGATCGCACAAAGTCTCGCTGGGAGAACATGAACGACCGATTCGACATGGTCCTCACGGAGCTTCGGTACGTGCGCTCGCAGCTCGACCACCACGACAAGTAGCCTTGCGCTAAGGAGAGAGCGAGCGACGTGCTCTAAATTGCGCGGTTCTTGGAGTACTACTAGTACGTAGGACGTCCTACCGGTAATACCGATAGAACAGCTTGCTGTGTGAATGAAAGACTGTATTCCATGTACATACTTACAACAATACCCCACTAGCATGGGTGAGACTGCTATACTCCCTGGCACTGCTTAGGCCGTGGCCTCGCCCACGAGCGACTTCTTGCCGGCCTCGTCGGCTTTTTGCGCCTCGCGCTCGTCACGCTTGCGCTCCACGAACGCGTTCCACATCTCGTAGCCGCCCTTCTTGTGGTACCAGAAGAGCAGACCAATGAACGCGACCGACGTGATACCAGCGAGCACGTAGCCCACGATCATGGTGGCGGTGGCCGACGCCGTGCACATGGAGGTCAAGACCATGAGGATGCCCGGGATGACGAGGAAGAGCAGGCACAAAAAGACCGCGGCCGACATCGGCCAGCACGCGCTGTAGTACGCCAGTGCCTTGGCCCACGCGTAGATCGGCTGGCGCGTGATGGGGATCGGGTAGAAGAGGAAGATACCAAACACGTTGAACCAAAAGTGCACGAGCGCGATCGCGACCGAGTCGGCCTTGCCGGTGACCAGCGACGCCAACAGCGCCGTCGCGGTCGTACCCAAGTTGGCGCCAATCACAATCGGATAGACCTGCTCGAGCGAGATGACGCCGAGACCGGCCATGGGCGTGAGCGTCGAGGTCACGACCGTCGACGAGTGCACGGCGAACGTAATGGCCGTACCCACGAGGATGTTGACGTAGCCATTGTAGTTGAGGAGCTTACCAATGATGCGCTTGGTCGGACCCAAGAACACGTGCGCCAACATCTTGACGAGCGCAAAGAGCGAGCACACGAGGATCACAAAACCAATGCAGACGACAAGGATCCCCACGGTCGTGTCGCTCATGCCTTGGCCCTTGAACGCACCGCCCGTGAGGAACGTCGTGTCCGGTTTGCACAACTTCTTGCCGGTCGCGACGCTGTAGATCGACTTCTTGTCGACGGTCAAGAGCTTGGACGTGAGCGGGTTCACGACCGTGTCGATCGGCGAGTTGAACGCGCCGCCGTCGGTCTTGGCGTTCGACATGGCCACCGAGATGCGCTCGAGCGGGTGGAACAAGATCTCGATCGGGAACATGACAATCACCGACCAAATGTTGTACATGTCATGGACCGTGGCAGCGGCCATGGCACGCTGGAAGCGCGCACGGTCACCGACCTGGCCGAATGCCACCATGATGCACGTGACACACGTGCCAATGTTGGCACCCATGATCACGTACACGCCCTGGCGCACGGTCATGCCACCGGCACCGACCAGTGCCACAATGATGGACGTGACCGTGCCCGACGAGTGCAGCAGCGCGGTCGCGATCGTGCCGACCATGAGACCAGCCACCGGATTGTTGGCGAACGAGAACGCGCCCTTGGCTTCACAGCCCAACGCCAACGTGAAACCTTCGCCAATGAACTTGACCGCGACCATGAACGTGTAGAGTGCCACAAGCGAGAGCACCGTGAAGAAAATGCCTTCCCCGACCTTGCGACCAGTCGTCTTGGTCGAGTACTCGGCCTCTTCGGCCTCGTC